>JAFEMH010007746.1:0-78319 GCA_022495995.1 Adenophora triphylla var. japonica
AACGGTAGAGGGGGTGAATAGCTGATTAAAACTTTTCGCTTAAAAACTCTTAGTCTTGATAAAAGGTTGAAGAAAACACGCTTGCTAACCGTTTGATAAGTTTTGCACGGCGGAATAAAGGTTAGGCTAGGTTTTGAACGAGGTTAGGTAGAGTTTTCAAAAGCGATCCATTAAAAATCCTTATCTGAAACATGACAAATTATATTTCCAAGTAAGACAAACAAGTTGAGCGATGTAGGTTGAGTCGATAGAGTTGTGACCGGTTGAGAGAATGTCCTTGATTACAACAACCTGAAAATAAGCAAAGCGCACGAGAAGAATGACGCATTGTTTGAAGAGGTTCACGGTGTTAAATAAGCTAGCTCACGTCCTACACCAAGTTTGGTCGAACTTGGATTTGTGAAAGTGCACTACTATATTAATGGTATCTACCTATTACAAGTTGCAAGCCGTGATTGAAGAAGGCAGACTAAAGGTGACCACTAACGGATCGTGCTACAATAAAGACACGGTGTTTTCTAGAGATGTGCTTTCACAAGTTGGTGATTTCTCTAGGGTGTTGTGTGTGAATCAATCAATGTGTTCCGGATGTAATCTAATGAAGGAACAACTACACTATTGATTGAGGTGCACGGTGTATAAGTCTAACGAGAGATGTCTAGTGAATAAGAGGACTGAATTGAATGCCTTGAACTATGGAGTTTTCGGGATGGTAGTTGAGCAACTCACTCTCAAGAATCATAAATGCACCAACCTTCTTCAATGCTCCCGGGGAAGCTATTTATAGAGAACTTTGAAAAGGAGCCGTTGTCTTTGAAGAGATTGCAATGATGACTTGATCGAGGCGTACCTTTGAATTGAAGGATCTTTGCATTAAATGCGAGATAGGAGAGAGAAGATTTTTCCTTGAGTGGTTGAAAGGATGTGAGTCTTGGTCATTTTGACAATCTATTTTGAGCTTCGGCAGTAGTAGGAATGTCAACTTCGGCGTCTATTCGGCATGCTTGCCTTACCAACTTTAGCTAAGGGGATTGCTTTGGGTAGTTGGGAGCAATAAATGCTTCGGTTAGGCTAAGTGAGGAAAGCTTCTTTGAGGAAGCCTTAGCAAGCAAAGGATAGGATGCAACTGTGAAGGTTACATCGGCTAGATAAGCGACAGGTTAGATTGACATAGCGGTTAGGAATTCAACCGGTTAGGGTGGCAAAGCCGAGTAGCTCACGAGAAAATATCATGGGAGCAAATCTTCATACCTTGAGTCTTGAGTCTTGAGAAAATTACATGAAATAAAAACAACGGCACTAGCATTAAGGGACCTATCATACATAGAAAAATTCTATTGGGTCTAATTAAAATTAGGGGTCCACATTAATGCTTGTTGTGATTGGGTTTAAGCAATTCTAAACCTAAGCATATATTTGACTAACAATCTCCTCTAATTGCTTAAGTCCAATCACCCTAGGTTAGCATCATTTTTGACTTAGTAAAAGAATGACTAAATATTTATATTTTAGATGTGTCATTCCACTAAGTCAAGTAACATCATAGATGCAACCTAAGAAAGCTTACGAGTAAAGATTGAAAGCTTAGAAATTTAAAACAAGATAAAGTGAAATATTTTGAATGAGTAAACACTGCAAAATGAAATAGTTAGAATAGTTTGAACATCCAAAAATAATCAAAAGAGAATAAGGAAAGATAAGTCATTCAAAACAACGAGTTTGAGGTTAAGAAAATCTCATTGATTAGTCTTCAACCGGTTAAGCAAAAGATGGAAAGACAAGTTCCTCATCGGTTACATTCTAGGCTGGGCGGCGGGATCATCGGTTGGAGGAAAATCCTTAGGGTGAAGGAGGAGTAGCCGATGGGTGGCCAGGTTGAGTGCGAGATTTCTTGGGCGACTTCTTGGCTTCCTTGTCATCTCTCTTCCTTTTCTTCCTAGCGAGACTTCTCTGCATCACGGTCAGTAGCATCTTCTTAAGGACTTCATTTTCGGTCTTAAGCTTGATCCTCTCGGTGTTGGTCTTTACGAATAATGAGGCTTGATCGGCTAGCTTCGATTGACTTCTTGATTTCTTCGGTTGCAAGCTTGAGATCGGTTTGGGCATCCTTGGCGGTGTTCGGGAGTTCCTTGTTCAAGGTCAAGGCACCTAGGCGAGTGGAAAGATCGGTTATCTTGGCATCTTTATCAAACAAATCGGCCACATAGTTAGCTAGGTCCTTTGCATAACCGTGCTCCATTCATCTAGCCTCTTTTCTTCCTCCTCTGATTGGACTTAACCATACTCGCAACCAGGGCATCATAAAGTTCACAAAGATCACGAACAACAACGGGACGGTTGAGTTCATCTTCGGGAGGCTGGTTGAGAACATCGGGGACGGATCGGCATCATTATCGGTTGAAGAGCCATCGGTTGAAGAGCTAACCGATATAGCCGGAGGATCGGTTGGAGGAGTAGTAACAATTGTCGAGGCTTGAGCTGGTTGGGAATGAACACTTGAATGGCAAGGGAAGGATTTGGTGGAGAAAGAGGAACGACGGGAGGCTTCTCGGTTAAATGTGCGAGAGAGGGAATAGAGCGACCGGTTAGGGATGGAGTTGGAGAACCGGTAGAGGCATCGGTTGAAGAATCGGTTGGATCGCGACATGAAGCTGGACCGATCCTAGAGACTTGACCAGGTTGGAGAAAAAGTAATCTCCTCATCAACGAATCTTGAAGAAGCAATAGAGGGGCGAACACGAGGAAATCATTGGGATCGAGAAGAGAATAGGGAGTCGAGACTCGGTGAGAGTAATAGCATTACGAACATCATGGGCTTCATCGAATGCGGAGGCAATAAGATCTGCGGCGGTAGGAGCCAATGCTAAAGCATGTTGCTTTGATCGAATCAAAGGAATAACCACGAGAGCAAGGAGTAGAAGGGATGCTTGCCGAATGTTGCTCCATGGCCTAGGATTGCCATTTCTCAAAATAGAAAGGCGAGGCACATTTGGCATTAACCCGACTACGTGGAGTAACCTCGTAGCACCATCTCACAATACGTAGCTCCAAAACTGAATAATACGGTTGTTGACCGAAAGATAACGCATGAAAATGTTGGGAGAGGAAAATGTGCAATCATCCGGTCCGAGAGCGGGTTGAGCCACTTCACCTTGAATTCTTATGTGGCGAAGTCTTTGAGATTGGGAAGGAGAAGGCGTCGGTTTACGCTTTGAAGAATTTGGTGATCAGCTGGTGATCGGTTTTGGAGGGCTTGACCGATTGACCTTTGGGTGGAGGAAACCGAAGACGAAGTTTGAGTGCAACCGGTTTACAGGCTTTGGAACTTGTTTCTCCGGGGCAGCGGTTACGGGACGGTAGAAAGGGACATTAACTTCTTTTTCTTTCAACTTTTTGAGTTCATGGGAAAATGGAGGAGGATCGAAACCAATTTATACTCGGCCACGGCTAGAAATCTTCTCATGGGGTTCAAAGAGTGGAATACCGTAGGGGATCGAGGAATGGAAGATGCGGTAGTGTAATAATTCAAGGGAGAGAAGATGTCTTTTTGAAGAACGCGAGGATCGGCATAAGTCGGTGGGATAGCGGGATCCAAGATATCAAATTCTTCTTCATCCGAAATTTCTTCCACAAAGAAATCGGAATCTCCATCGGGAGCATCGAAGTAGGAATAGCGAGAAGATGAAGGTACGGACCGAGTCTCCTCCTCGACTCTTGGAGGGCTAGAAAGCATAGGCTGAATTTCTCTTACTTGATCAAGAATTGAAGCTTGAAGAGCTTGAGCGGATGGCAAGAGCATCGGCTCGGTCTTGTAGCCGTTTTCCTCTACATCAAATAGACTAACGGCCACCTTGACTTGCTGAAGAAGGATATCATTAGGATCAATCGGTGAGAGGCTTGCCGGTTCGGAAGATACAACGGTTGGAGGATTGAAATCGGTGGAGGTGTCATCGGTTGAGTAGAGGCTGGGATGTCGGTAGAGCCTCCTCCCGAGGAGTAACCGGTGACGTATCAGTAATGCCTCCTCCCAAGCTTCTAACCGTTGCCATCGGTTGGGGAGTGGTGAAAGCTTGATTCGAGCTCTCCATCCGGTCAGGTTTGTCCTCATCATCACCATTATCAGAACTTGAGCTGGAAATGGATTCAACAACCTCTTCAGATTTTTCTTTTTCTTCCTCCTCATCTTCAAACAAAGCATCAATCTCTTCATCAGTAACCGTAGGCCATTTGGTGGAGGAGGGCGAAGGCTACGAGAAAAGAAATCGGCTAAGGAAATATTTCCGGCCGCCTTGAATTCATTGTCCATATCAAGTAAATTATCCAACAAATCCATCACATTTACGATCGGTTGGTTCTTTCTAGGGCCAAGAGCGAGACCGGTTGAAGTCAAAATTTGGAAGAGTATCCATATCCATTTCATATCTCCCAGGCTGGTAAAGATCTGTCTCAATCAAGGTATCTTGACTCCATAGAGAATAGCAAAGTCGGCCCATACGGCTTGGACCATCATGTCTGCCTCATTCTATCTTGAGCTAAGAAAACGGCGTTCCATTTGAGGAAGGCGATCAAAAAATTTGTTGTATACCTTGATAAGGCTGCGCCTAGAAGCGGAAAGATCAAAATTTACGAGACGGCAAGGTCTGTGAAGTACACGCCCTTCTCGATATGTCGGTTTCCAAAATCAATATAGTCTTGGATGTTGCCAACCGGTACGGAAGACTTGTTGATTTCATGGAATTGAAGCAACTTCCGAATAAACGGCGGCAAATGATCAATAGGATAAACCCAACTAGGAGAGGGAGCGGGCGAGGGTAGATAGCCCGTGGATTGTTATGGAAAATGTGGAAGGTAGGATTTACGATCGGTTGGCATCGTCGGTAAGAGGGATTAGAGGCGTGGCCAGGTGATAGGTATATCATCGGTCAAGGTGTCATGGCTAAGTAAACGGTTGGGGATAAAGGGTATGAATGAAGAAATATCAGCTTCAATTCTCTTTCTCCTTTACTGCATTTTCCTTGGCTATTTGGGAAGGAGTTTTGGGATTGGCTTTGATTTTGAAGTGGTGGAGGAGGAGTGGCTGGTTTGGAGGGTTTTCTAGCGAGACTTTTTAGGTCGGATAACGAGAGGAGATGGGTTCTCTGTCTTGATGCTCGGAGTTCGGGGATTTTCTTTTAGCCGGAGAAGGGATCGGTTGAGAAGACTGAGGTTGAGAGACCGGTTTGGGGATATCGGTTGTCTGCTTCTTCTTCGGTTGAGAGGTCTTCTTCTTAGCCGGTTGGGCTTCGGTTGGAAGCGGCAATGGGGGCCATCGGTTTGGCTTCTCTAAGAATCCTTGCTTGATCGGCCTTGTCGAAAGCTTTGACAAAGGACTTAGGAACGAGAAGGGCGACCACCGAGAAATGGTAAAGATAGAAGGAATTCTCATGAGGATTACGCTCATTAAGAGATAATGAATGGGCTTGGCCTTGTTAGATCTGGACAAGGGCTTCTCCTTTTGGAATTTCTTGAATGCAATAAGGATAACACGATAGATGAAGGAGCACCGAGTTGAATCTCCTTTGAAGCATAACGGCGGCCATCGCTTCCCATTGTATCATGGTGATACAATGATGAGAACGAGCCGGCAAATCACACATCGGTCAATGACTTCGGTTAGGGCATAGTGAACGGCGTCCAAATCGGCTTTCTTGTTCCCTTCACCGGTCACGAATGGATCGGTTCCACGGACGGTGGCCCGGGCGGCTTCCATATCCTTTGAAGTGACGGAAGATGAACCGGTTGAGGAAGAGTAGGGAACGCTTCGGCTATGGAGGATGGGGAGAAATCCACGGAAAAACCACCAACGAAGAAGTAATGTGAGAAACAACAGGGCTTGGGATTATCATCAACCACTCCATTGTTGAAGAACTCATTGACAAGCTCATACGAGAATATCATCATTCCCCTCTGGCATCAAGAACGGCAACAACCGGAAGCAACTAGCATGGCTTGGAGGGTCTTCCCTTCTTGATTCGAAGAAGCTTGGTAGAATGTAACCTCAGAAAATGTCTTTCTTTGTCGGTTTGGGAGCCATCTGTCAAAAGATTTAGGAATTAAAAACATTCTAAGTTAGAACATATTTCAAAATAAAACAATGTAAGTGGGGTTATGATTTTGAAAATAGTTCTAGTTCTTCAAGTTAAAAGAATTTGAGTATTTAGAAAAACTTTACCAGAAAGGATTAGAGTTCGAAGAACAAAGAGAATGGATTTTGAATACTTGAAAGTTCAAAGCTTTTGGAGAGAGAGAGGAAATCGGAAAGTTTGAATGAAGTATTGAATTTCCTTATATAGAAGAGAGTGATAGAAGACGGAGAGGTTTCTTGTAATAAAGAAAACGTTTCAACTGCATGGCACAGATATTTAAAAAGATATTGAACACGATTTTAAATATGTGGGATAAAAACTAGGTACGTGTGTGCGGCAGTTAAACCATAATGCAATAATGACAAAAAGATAACCTTTTGATAAAGCTGGAAAGATACGAAGTTACCTTTTTGGTCACAAAATTTTAAATTTGACCAATCATCAAGTACAAAAAGGACGGTAGTAGGAGGGAGTGGGGAACATCAATGATGCTTTGTCGGAATAGGGAAAGGCGGTAGGCAGGCGATAGGATTGATGGGACTTGTCGGCTCGGTGATGATCAATCGGTTGGCGACGTCACCACATTAGGCTTGGCCAGGTCGGGATATGATCGGTTAGACAAAGAAAATTGATCGGTTAGGAGAGACAACTTTTGCATCGGTTAGGGACCATCGGTTAGGGTATCTTTCATACCGGTTGAGATTAGGACAAGAGCATCGGTTGAGCATAATCAAATGAGGCATCATCATGATCGGTTGAGAGCTTTTACGAACGGCAAGGTTAGCACAATAAATTAACGAATATCAATCATGCCTAGTTCTCCTCTAAGGAATTCAAATCTTTTAATGTCCAAAGGTTTTGTCAAAATATCGGCTAGTTGATAATCGGTATGGACTTTTAAAAGAACAATGTTACCCTTTTCAACGTGATCCTTGAGGAAGTGATATTTGATGTCTATGTGCTTGGTCTTTGAATGCATCACGGGATTGTTGGAGGCTGATATGGGCGAGGTATTATCACAATAAATAGGACATACTTCTTGAGGATTTCATAGTCCACCGGTTGTTGCTTCATCCATAGAATTTGTGAGCAGCAACTTCCGGCGGCTATGTACTCGGCTTCGATCGTAGAAGTGGAAATTGATGCTGTTTCTTGCACGACCGGGAAACCAACCGGTTACCTAGAAATTGACGAGTTCCACTAGTACTTTTCTGGTGACCCTACAAGGCGCAAAATCGGCATCGAATAACCAATTAGTGTAAACGATGAATCTTTCGGGTACCACAAACCTAAGTTAGCGGTTCCCACAAGATATCGATGATTCTTTTGACGGCTTGCAAATGAGATTCTCTAGGGTCGGCTTGAAATCTAGCACATACACATACGGCAAACATGATATCGGCCTACTCGCGGTTAAGTAAAGTAGAGAACCTATCATACCTCGGTAGAGTGTCATATCTACTTTCTTACCGGATTCGTCTTTGTCTAAGTGTACATTTGTGGCCATGGGAGTGCTTTGAGGATGAGCGGAATCAAGTCCAAATTTCTTGATTAGATCTTTGGTATATTTGGCTTGATTGATGAAAATACCTTCTTGGGTTTGCTTGACTTGAAGTCCAAGGAAAAAGGTTAGCTCACCCATCATGCTCATCTCAAATTTGCTCTGCATAAGTTTCTCAAATCTCTTGCATAATTTTTCGTTAGTAGATCCAAAAATTATGTCATCAACATATATTTGAACTAACAATGAATGACCATTATGCTTTGCAATAAATAAAGTGGTGTCGATTTTACCTCGCTCGAACTTCTCACTAAGTAGGAATTTGGAGAGAGTTTCATACCATGCTCGAGGTGCTTGCTTGAGGCCGTACAAAGCTTTATTCAACTTGTAGACATGATTAGGCTTCTTAGGATCTTCAAAACCGGGAGGTTGATCTACATAAACAAGCTCTTGAAGTTCACCATTGAGAAAGGCACTTTTCACGTCCATTTGATATAGCTTAAATTCTTTGTAGGCTGCATAGGCAAGAAATAACCTAATGGCTTCTAATCTAGCTACGGGAGCAAAAGTCTCATCATAGTCTATTCCTTCCTCCTGTCTATATCCTTTTGCCACTAATCTGGCTTTATTTCTTATAATTTTTCCAGACTCATCCAATTTATTTCTATACACCCATTTCGTTCCAATCACTGTTTGATCACTAGGTCTAGGCACTAATTCCCAAACTTTGCATCTATCAAACTGGTTAAGCTCTTCTTGCATAGCTTCTACCCAGTGGGGTCATCAAGTGCTTCATCAGTCTTCTTTGGTTCTATGTTGGAGACCATAGCAGAGGAAAATAAACCATGTTGTTCTTCTAAGTTTCTTAATTGGCCTCTAGTCAATCTAGGTCCAAAGACATCACCAATAACATTTTCTAAGGGATGATTTCTAACTGATCTCACTTCCCTAGGTAGGTCTTGCTGACCGATTCTGTCTTAAGGTTTCTATGGGAGGAGTGGAATCGGTTGAGGAGAGGAGACCGGTTGAGGTGATCGGTTAGGTGAGGGTGGCCCGATGATGGTGGTCGGTAATTGGAGATTGAAATAGTAAGTTGATGGGTGAAATTGGTTCGGCTTCGAGGTGATGAATTGGGAGTTGTAATATGAGGACTAGTTGGTAAGGGATCGGGTGTGAGTTTGACTAATTGATTGCCTAACCGATTGAGGAAAGAAGGAGTCATCAACTAGGTCTCTATAGGTTACACCATTAGAAGGCGACGGTTGGTGGAGGCGATTTGCGTTGATCTTTGGTGGATTGATTAGAGTTTTGATTATACATTTCACTGTCTCAAAAACACGAGAACTATCGGTACAATTTGGAGCCTTGTCGGACTCTAGCAAATCAAATTCATCAAAAGTAACATGAACAGATTCAACAATTTTCAACAACCGTTTATTAAAAACTCTAAATGCCTTCTTTTGTGCTTGGCGTATCCCACAAAAATGCCTTCATCGGCTTTTTCATCAAATTTACCTCGGCGTTCTTTACCGTTGTAAAGAACATAGCATTGCGGTAGAAGATCTTGAAATAACTAATATTGGGGATCTGCCACGCCACGGCTCATAAGGGTCTTGTTGTGAAACTTGTTG
Organism: Adenophora triphylla var. japonica; assembly: GCA_022495995.1. Taxonomy (NCBI): domain Eukaryota; kingdom Viridiplantae; phylum Streptophyta; class Magnoliopsida; order Asterales; family Campanulaceae; genus Adenophora; species Adenophora triphylla. The sequence goes on from JAFEMH010007746.1 coordinate 9,258, forward strand.
ACCAATCTATTGCAGGTGAAGCAAGGCTGTGTGTATAGCTTCGGCCCAAAAATACTTGGGAAGCCTAGCCGGATATCATTGTTTTTCCGGCTTCGATCAATGTCTGTTCTTTCTCTCAACTACACCATTTTGTTGCGGTGTACCCAGGTGAGAAATTATGGTCTATTCGTGATCATCCACGATGCGAGCGATCCCAAGATTTTTGAACTCCGTTCCATTATCGATCTCATGCGATGATATCACATTCTTTTTGGGTTTGAAGTAGACGGAATAATGCTGGTAGCAACTTCATATGTATCATCTTTTGAAGCAAACATCTCTACCCAGGTATATCTTGAGAAATCGTCTACAACAACCAAGGCATATCTGCTACCCCCAAGCGCGGTAGTTGTGGGGCCAAAGCAGATCCATATGTAGCAGTTGGAGGCACCTAGAAGTGGACATGCGGGAGCTTCTTTGTGGAAAGATTCTTTATGTTGTTTTCCCAATTGGCGGGCTCTACATTTCCTTCCATGATCGCGAGACACTTTGAGGTAAGCCGGCGACAAGATTTTTATTGGCCGGCTTGGATAGATACTTGAAGTTCGGGTGGTGAGTCTCTTGTGCCATAGCCGGGAATTCTCACGATGTTCTTAGCTACAAAACAAACATTAGTAACATTCGAAACATTGTTTAAATCTATAGCGTATACGTTACCTTTTCTATATCCGGTGAGAAGTGTTTCACCTTGTAGCAATGTCTTTCACATAGCGGTTGGAAGAATTGAAAACACAATGCATACCTTTGTCACGAAATTGTGAAATAGAGAGAAGGTTATGTTTGGACCATCCACCAAAGATACCTTACATGCAATTCTTGTACCTCTTTTGATGGATCCACGGCCAGATAATTTTACCCTTTGCGTTGTCACCAAAGACAAGCTGGAGGACCGAGATGCTTCTTCCGGATCGGTGAGGAGATCGGCATGTCCGATCATATGCCTAGAGCATCCACTTGTCCATAATCCGAAACATCCTTACCGGCATCGGTTGAGGCCATTAAGCATTCTGAAATAAAAGCGGTAAGCTTATGGTCCCCCTTATTCTTTTGGGTCCAAGAGTTAGTTCCTCTTTGGCGGCCATACACAGCCACCACACGAGCTTTTAGACTCGGTGGGTCCGGATAGGTGCTTCAAGAGGCATTCATAAGCCTTGTGACCAATAAAACCACGGTTCACACATTTATTAGAAGATGGTGAGGAGGCTTAGATGAATTGATGTTCAATTTTGCCAATGCTTGAGAGGATTAGCGATTGAGCGAGAGACAGATCCTTTGGGGACGAAGGTGATGGAATTACCTTTGTTAACTGTTGCATCGGTTTAGGAATGCCTTTACGTTGGGTTGCCTTTACCGGTTGGGTGACCGATGACGGTTGATTGGACCGGTCATACCCTTACCGATGTCGGTTACCTTCTTACGGTTGAGGATTCACGACCTGCAACACTATCAACAATTTTAATTCCACCTTTGCTTTTGCCATCACTAAGTGGAACATATTGTCCTAACTCGGGATCGGCTACCTCGGTCCATTGAGATTTGTTTTTGCTCGAGATAGGCTTTCATACGTACCCGTCCATTAGGATAGGTGTGAGGGACAGATTTGAAAGGTTTGGTTAACTCCTTCATAATCTTTTTGGATTGAGCATCATCAAATTTGCCTATCAAGTTCTCAGAGACAGACTCCTTAACTGATTTGTCTTTGCTGTCGATGTCATCACTGCTGGAGTTAAAACTTATACCAGTAGTTACATCTCGGTTAGGAGATAACTGATCTTGAATGATGGTCTCCACAGCAATTCGTGATTTTGAAAACGTGTCAATGGTTTTACAAAGAGAATTATTTCTTGACACAAGATCAGCAATTTGACAAACAGAAATGTTTAGTCTCTCAGTGAGTTCTTGATTATCCTTCTTCAACTGATCTGACTCTAGCTTAATTTCTTTCAAAGTTTTTATTTCAGCTTTCAAAGAATCATTTTCAGTAGTGATCACTTTAAAATTATCAACCATGATTTTGTGAGCTTCATTTAATTTTTCAAAATCGGAGAAGAGCTCATTCATCACTTCTGCCATTTCAGACTTTGACATATTGGGCATAGGGTCAACAGTAGGCTGAGAGGAAGAGGATGATGGTTCAAAGTTGGGATCAAAATTTGGTAGTGAAGATATCGGTTGAGGGCTAGGTTCGGTTAGAGGCTTTAAGTGAATCGGTCGGGTCTCAAGCGTCGGTTGATAGGTAGCGATCGGTAAGGCTTGAGCTTGATAGGTCGGTTGAATGGGTTGCATCAACGGTCTGAGAGTGGGCATGGTTTTGGGCTGACCATAGAGGGATCCACCTATGTTTTGAATTTTGAAGTTATATGGATTGCCTGCATCTACCTTGGGAATAGGAATTGGATCATCAAAGTATGTCAAGGGAGATCTCATAGGTGGAGTCTGGTCAACATAAGATGATTGTTCATTGGAGTTGGGGTGTCTAAAGATAGGAGTTTGTAGAGAGATAGGTTTATCATAGGTTCCATCCATAGCAACAAAGCGACATCGGCATCTTCATCGAGTCGGCAAAGTCGGCTTCCTCATTTTCGTAATCGGTCTCAAACCAAAGCAGGTAAAGCCTTTTCGGTTGCATCCTCCGCAACTAAACTCTTAGATCTAGGAAATTTCTTGAACGGTTTCTTCCTCAGAAATTCATATTTCGGTTGAGGGCATTTGGAGGCAAAATGGCCGGGTTTTCTACAATTGTAACACACAAGCTCACCTTGGGCATTTTTACCATCGGTTGAGGTTGAGGTTTGGCCTTTTCTTTGATAGTTTCCAGATCTATGGAAAGATGAGGATTTGGGTTGGAATGATTTCTTTGTGGGATTTCTTAAAATCCTTAAACCTTTTGTAATTTCTAGCAAATGCAGCAAATTCATCCTCTACCTCAAGAGGTGTACTAGTTGAGGTATTGGCTTGAGTTGGTTGAGGCTGAGATATTGAGGGAGAGTCAACGGTAGTAGTTTGGTGGTAAGCATAGAAGAGCCGGAAGATCTCGAGCATTTGCAGAGATAAATTTTTAAATTGTTTTTGCACTCCACTCAGCCGGTTGAGCTCTTCCTCATATAAGAACAAAGTAGACACAATGTTCTGGATATGAGTAACATTCAAATCACGGCATTCTTTCAAAATAGCAACCTTCACATGCCACAAGTCTCCAAGAGAATTGAGGAATCTCATGTTTAGGTCTTTCATGGTATAGACTCTACCTAAAGATGCACAAGAGTTACTCACCTCGCAGAATCGGTCGTATGTTTCCTTCATTGTCTCATTTGGATTCTTCTTGAAGGACTCAAACTCAGCAACGCTTTTGTAGAGTCTGTTGTCCTTGGCCACTTGATCTCCTTCAAAGTATCTGAGAAGACTTTGCCATACTTGTTGAGCGGTCTCATAGCATTGTACTTGTTTGTACAGTCTGTCATCAAGTCCTGAGGTTATTATGTGCAATGCTTTTCGGTCTAAAGAATCACAAAGTTTGTCATCCTCAGTCCATTCTTCACGAGGTTTTGGCACATAAGTTTCATAAACCTCAAAGTCTTGTTCAGACTCTCTATCTGCATGATCCATGAGAGGAGTTTTGGGAGCTCTGGTTGCAAGATTGATTTTCAAGGGTGTTATGGGACCATCTCTGACTACAGTAGTTAACCTATCATCTATTGAATCCAAGTACCGCATGATTCTGTTTTTCCATACTGGAAATTCGTTATCGTTCAACATGGGAACGGATGTCAAGTTGTATGTTTGCATGATTTTTCCCGCCATTTTGGAATTGGCAATTCAAGCGGTTAAGCTTGGAAAAATGATTTTCGAAAATTGCAAGCTCTGATACCAATTGTTAGGTCCTGAAAGGAGGGAAACAGGCTAGAGGGGGGGGTGAATAGCCTGATTAAAACTTTTCGCTTAAAAACTCTTAGTCTTGATAAAAGGTTGAAGAAAACACACTTGCTAACCGTTTGATAAGTTTTGCACAGCGGAATAAAGGTTAGGCTAGGTTTTGAACAGGTTAGGTAGAGTTTTCAAAAGCAGTCCATTAAAAATCCTTATGCAAACATGACAAATTATATTTCCAAGTAAGACAAACAAGTTGAGCAGTAGGTTGAGTCAATAGGTTGTGACCAGTTGAGAGAATGTCAACCAGTTACAACAACACAAAAATAAACAAACGCACAGAAGAATGACGCATTGTTTGAAGAGGTTCACAGTGTTAAATAACTGCTACGTCCTCTACCAAGTTTGGTCAGAACTTGGATTTGTGAAAGTGCACTACTATATTAATGGTATCTACCTATTACAAGTTGCAAGCCAATGATTGAAGGCTGCCAAACTAAAGGTGACCACTAACGGATCGTGCTACAATAAAGACCTGGTGTTTTCTAGAGATGTGCTCACAAGTTGAGCTGATTTCTCTAGGGTGTTGTGTGTGAATCAATCAATGTGTTCCAGAAGTAATCTAATGAAGGAACACTACACTATTGATTGAGGTGCACAGTGTATAAGTCCTAACAGAGATGTCTAGTGAATAAGAGGACTGAATTGAATGCCTTGAACTATGGAGTTTTCAGGATAGTAGTTCAGAGCAACTCACTCTCAAGAATCATAAATGCACCAACCTTCTTCAATGCTCCAGGGAAGCTATTTATAGAGAACTTTGAAAAGGAGCCGTTGTCTTTGAAGAGATTGCAATGATGACTTGATCGTGCATGCCTTTGAATTGAAGGATCTTTGCATTAAATGCCCGAGATAGGAGAGAGAAGATTTTTCCTTGAGTGGTTGAAAGGAGGTGAGTACTGGTCATTTTGACAATCTATTTTGAGCTTCGACAGCCGTAGGAATGTCACTTCGGCGTCTATTCGGCATGCTTGCCTTACCAACTTTAGCTAAGGGGATTCTTTGGGTAGTTGGGAGCAATAAATGCTTCGGTTAGGCTAGGGTGAGGAAAGCTTCCGAGGAAGCCTTAACCGCAAAGGATAGGATGCAACCTGTGAAGGTTACATCGGCTAGATAGGCGACCGGTTAGATTGACATAGCGGTTAGGAATTCAACCGGTTAGGGTGGCAAACCGAGCAGCTCACAGAAAATATCATGGGAGCAAATCTTCATACCTTCAAGTCTTCAAGGTCTTGAGAAAATTACATGAAATAAAAACACTGGCACTAGCATTAAGGGACCTATCATACATAGAAAAATTCTATTGGGTCTAATTAAAATTAGGGGTCCACATTAATGCTTGATGTGATTGGGTTTAAGCAATTCTAAACCTAAGCATATAGGACTGCTCCCACACAGTACAAATTCTGACATGTGGAAAGGCTTTGGGAGGGGGTACAGTTGGCAAGATTTTGAAAAAAAATAAAATAATAATAATAATTTGTGCCACATATTTTAATTTTTCAATATCTACACTTTTTTAATTAATTGGTAATATTCACACTTCCTTCATCATCTATCTATAGTATACTTCCTCCGTTTCACGTAAGTGTGAACCTATTTTTTGAGTGTGAAAATTAAAAAAAAGTAGGAAAGAAAAATAGGTGGAGGAGGTGTTTATGAGTATGAAAAATTAAATAGGAGAGATAATGAATGGGAGAAATAGTTAGAAAAGAGAATATTGTGAGTGTAAAAGTGAAGTAGGAAAGAGAATGAGTGAGTGAAATAGTGAATATTCTTTGCCATTTTTGACAGTCCACACTGATGTGAGACGTCCCAAAAAAAAAAGAAATCCACACTTACGTGGGACGGAGGGAGTAAATGGCAACTGCCATGAACAGTTCTATGAACAGTATTCAATTAATTTTTTCCATTTTGCTCCTCAAATTCTGCCAAGGTTCTTTATTTCCAATTTTACCCTTAATTTTTCAAAATAACTTTTCTCTCCTAAAATTTAAATCCTAAAGTTATTTTTTCAAAATAACTTTTCCCTCCTAACTTTTTCCCATTTTACCCTCACTAAGTTGTCCCTTTCCCATTTTGTCCTCACTTTTAATTAAAAAATATATATATCACGTGTCCTCGAACACAGGCTTTTACTAGTATAAAGATAAGTAAAAATGGACTTGTCACACTAATTAATAAAAAAATAATGGGAGAAATTGCATTTTTGGCCCCAAAATTTAGGAAGTATTACTAAGGTGGGTCTCATTCTATCGCTAATTACAATATAGGTCACAAATTTCATATTCTCTTAACATTTTAGAATTTTTAATCAATTTTGTTAGAAAATCCCGTTAAATGATCACGTGCAAGTCACGTGTCATTTAACGTATTATGTTTTTAAACACATATTTTTTCGTTATTGTTTTAATGCAAATTAAATGAAAATAAATTAAATATATATTCTCTCAACTGATTTATAACTTTATAAAATTCCAAAACTACCGTTGAACCGCCAGAACCGAAATCGGTCGGAACCAAAATCGCCTCGAACCGAAACCGTTTGAAATCGTAATCGGCGGTTTGGTGGTCCGGTTCCGGTTTCTACTTTTGAAAAACCGTGAACAGGCGGTTTCGAACCGCCTGAACCGAAACCGTTGAACCGTTGTCAAAACCGTCAATTTCGTCAGAAATTTTGTTAGATTTGTCAGAATATAGTCGTTATAGTATGGGGTATGTGGTTAAATACAAAATATTTTTTTCCTAACATATTTTCTCAACTATAAATACCACCCCCCTCCCCTCACAATTTTTTTACACAAACCCCCTTAACTCTTTCTTAATTTTCTCTAACGAATTTTGTTAATTTCTTTGATTTTCAAGCTAAAATAATAAACTAAATCTCATTTGTTCAAGTTTTAGGGTAAAATGTATATAAGGGATATAAGGATAAGATTGAGTGGTTCGATTTAGAGGCATATGTAGAATTTAGTTATATGATTTAGGGGGTTATATTATGTGGTATATGGTTAAAGTAGATAAATTATGGTTTAGGGTATGAAGTATATAGTTGTGATTTAAGGTTTAGGATATAGGATATATATGAGGATAATGTAGATGAATTAGGTTTAGAGTACAGAGTATATGACTTATATTTAAGTATTAGGGTATATGTATATGTGAGATTAATGTAAATGAATTAGGGGTTTAGGGTATAAAGTATATGATTTAGATTTAAGGTTTAGGATATAGGGTATATGTAGATGAATTAAAATTTAGGGTATGAGGTATGCAGTATATGATATAGATTTAAGGTTAAGGTAGATAAATTAGAGTTTAGGGTATAAAGTATATCATTTAGATTTAAGGTTTAGGTTATAGGGTATACATGAGATATATGTAGATGAATTAGTATATGAGGTATGTAGTATATGATTTATGAACGGAATAAAAGTGACGGGCTAGGCCCAACATACAAAGCTCAATTATTCAAACGTTATTGCCACCACATCCTTAGTGGGTCAGCCCAATTAATACAAGTTCCAAGGCCCAACAACAAAGATTACTCGACCTAGCTCATTGTTCGACCTCCCTGGTTTCGTCCTGGCTTTGTCCGACATACGATCTACTCCCTCCGTCCCGGTAGAAGCGTCACCCTTTTAGGGGTGGCGCGCAAATTAAGAAAAAGTGTGGGAAGTAAAAATGTTGTGAGTGTAATTTAAAAATAGGAGAGAGAATTAGTGGAGAAAATAGTGAATTTTAAAAGTGTTGTGAGTGTAGAGGAGAGAGAATTAGTGGAGGGAATAGTGGATGAGATAATAAAATATTAATAAAAGTTTCCTTTTTAGGAAAGGGTGACGCTATAAACGGGACGCCATTTTGGGTAAAAAGTGACGCTTCGGCCGGGACGGAGGGAGTATACACTACTAGAATCTGTTCGATTACTCACGGAATATTACCCACGGAATATTTCGTGGGTATTACCCACGGTATTACCCACGGAAAAACCTAATTACCCACGGTTTTAAAAAGTCAAAGCAAAAAAAAAAACCAAAACAATTTCACGGAAATTCCGTGGGTAAAAGTCTATATTACCCACGGAATGTATTCCGTGGGTATTTCCGACGGAATTTCCGTGGGTAATTGCCCACGGAATGTATTCCGTGGGTATTACCCACGGAATACATTCCGTGGGTATTACCCACGGACATTTCCGTGGGTAATCTGAAATTTCCGTGGGTAAATTTTTTTTTTTTTTAAATAACACGAGAATTCCTCTTTCTCCCTCTGTACGTTTTTGATCCCTCTTTACTTGGCGACGACGGCGATTGACGAGCTACCATTGACGCGTGTGCTCCCTCTCTATTAGGTGGCGAGGATATTTGATTTCACGGCGATTGACGAGCTCCCAGTCGGCGACCTCCATTCATTACACCGGATTTGTCACTCCGGCGCCCATTTCGATCTCTTCTCTCCCTTTCGGCCACCTCCTCATTGTTTTCCCTTCTGGCCAGTTCAGCCGTCCAATTTGCAGAAAGTATGTAAAAAAATTCGGAATGTAATCCATTGAATTAGTTAGTCTTTTTTTTTTTCATTTTGATTTAGTTAGGTTCCTGAATAAAAGATTCAGATTTTATATTACTCCCTAAGTGAAATTCAAATAAATGTCCGTTTTTCATGTTATGGGCATTACGAAAATAGACGATCATTTCAGTAATCGAATTTGATGATAATGTTGGGAATGAAACAAGCCCATAAAAAAGTTAAAAGAAGACAACAATAGCACTATTACAGATGTTAGTCACACTGCAAACTGAATCTCAATATCTCATAGCGGTCACAATTACTGTTTAATTGAACTTCTTTGTGTTAACGAAGATTGAGAACAAGAAGTAATTAGGGATGAAAAAAAAATCTGAACCCGCTCTGAACTCGAAAAGACACGCCCCTAATAGTCGTAAAAGTTGAATTTGACTTATTTTTATTTGGTTTGGAGTGGCAACTTAACTACTAGACATTTTTTTTTTGGTTTGTAATATGTTATGTTATTTAGAGATTTGTACGTGTTAATATTTTATTTGTGGTTTGGAAGACATTGTTTAAGAATTGTGTATATTGTTTGTATGGATGGTGTGAATGTTATATAAGTATTGGATTTTGGCTTTTACAGGTGGTTTTTTAAATTTTCAAATATTTTTTTTTTCAATTCTGATAAAATTACCCACGGAAATTTCCGTGGGTAATATTCAATTTTTTTCACTCATGATAAAATTACCCACGGAATATTCCGTGGGTAATTGAGTATAAATTACCCACGGAATATTCCGTGGATAATTTGGAAAATTACCCACAAATATTTCCGTGGGTAAAAAGAGCAGCTAAATATTAATTTTTTATTTTTATTTTACCCACGGACAATTCCGTGGGTAATTTTCCAAATTATCCACGGAATATTCCGTGGGTAATTTATACTCAATTACCCACGGAATATTCCGTGGGTAATTTGATCAGAATTGAAAAAAAAATTGAAATTTACCCACGGAAATATCCGTGGGTAATTTTATCAGAATTTTTAAAAAAAATTTCCGTGGGTATTTTATTTTATTTCTGACGGATATGTTTGCTTATTGACGGAAATTCCGTGGGTATTACCCACGAAAATTTCCGTGGGTATTACTCACAAAAATTTACCCACGGACGTCCTACGGACAACTTCCGTGGGTAAATGAAGATTACCCACGGAATTCTATGATTACCCACGGAATATTCCGTGGGTAAACAAGCTGTTTCTAGTAGTGATATCTTATATGGGAATTATCCGGCTATATCATTCAGTCAGATCGACCTGGATCCATACATGTGACCTCGACCTACAAGGCGTACGTCGACCTACAGAGTCATAACGCGTTTATAATTCTTTCCATAACAAAATTCCTACAAATCAGGAGTTATTTACGTACGTAATCTCGTACACGATCCTATCAGCAATTCTAGGAATTTCCTGCAATCCTACTAGAATTATACTTCATCTCAAAGGCTATATATACCTCACAACATTCACGGTTTAGAGGTAATTGCTATTGGTTATTCTGAATACCTCTTTTTCGTTGTAATTTATCAGCTCATAAACACCATACTTACTAGGGATGGCCAAACTGGACCGGAACCGGAAAACCGGACCGGAACCGGACCGGAAAAGCCCGGAACCGCCATGAACCGTCACGAAAACCGGAACCGGGGTAACCGGAACCGGTTTGGATAAGGGCCGGTTAAGGGTCACAAAAATGGTGAACCGGACCGGAACCGGAACCGTGAACCTGACGAAATTCATTGTTTTTCAATAGAACCGGACCGGAACCGGACCGGAAAAAGCCCGGAACCGGACGAACCGGGGAGAAAACCGGAACCGGATTAACCGGAACCGTGAACAATCCGGGCCGGTTAAGGTTCATACATTTTCTGAACCGGAACCGGCAGTTCCGAACCGGAACCGGGCCCGGAACCGGTTTTGGTCATCCATAATACTTACTCTCACGCCCGAGGGTCTAAGCCGGAGACCATTCCGGCTAGTCGTGGGTTCTTTGTTTTAGGTCGAAAGCTAGGAGATCAGTCCTGATTGCTGGACGTAGGCTGGTCAACACGTTTCTTGCCGCATCAATTTAGATTTAAGGTTAAGGGTATAGGGTATATACGAGATTTAGGTATATGATTTAGAATTAATGTATTAGATTTATGAATTAGTTTTTCTTTTATGTACTTTAATTTGTTTAAATTTTTTAACAGTTTAATTTACCTTTTTGTAAAAAATTGCAGTAATAAAAAAAGTCTAAAATATTATTACCTAGTCAATAAAAATATATAAAAAAATAAAAAAATAAATGGTAGTCTGTCTCTCTTTTCTTTTATATACTTTCATTTATTTAGTTTTTTTTTCTATTTTTTTTATATACCATTTGTAAAAAAAATAAATCACTAATAAAAAAGTCTAAAATATTATTTCCTAGTCAATAAAAAATTAAAATAAATAAATAAAGGGTAGTCCGTCCCTCTTTTCTTTTATATACTTTCATTTGTTTAATTTATTTTAATAATTTTTTATATACCTTTTTATAAAAAAATATCAGTAATAAAAACGTTTAAAATATTATTTTCTAGTCAATAAAAAATTAAAAAATCAAATAAAAATAAAGGGTAGTACGTCCCTCTTTTCTTTTATATACTTTCATTTGTTTAGTTTTTTTCTATCTTTTTTATATAAAATTTTGCAAATATTTTCAGCATTAAAAAAAATTCTAAAACAATTTTTTCTATTCAAAAAAAAAAAAAAACCAAAAACCGTTGAACTGCCTGTTTCGAACCGTGAACCGCCGATTCGGAACCGATATCGTGAACCGGTTCCGATTTCCTCTTTTACGGAACCGAAACCGGCGGTTTCAAACTGAACCGGAATTGGTCATCCATATCTCACACCTGAAGTATGAGCCGGAATCAACCCCGGCTTGGTATCTAACGGTGCTCATTATTTGTGTTTTGATCTAGGTACACAGTTAATACAAAATACAAAGTCAGTTACTACATATTCAATACAAAGTCAGTTACTACATATTCAGTGAGAGGCCAAAATCTGTGGCGTTATCAATTAAGAAAATAATTAGTTCAATAGGCTAAAAATAGAAACTTAGGCCAAACTTCATGGCATGGATGGCAACAAACAAATGAGAAGCACTGCATGAACGTAGCTCCATCGATCTAAAGCCCAAAAGGTTGGCCGATCATATTTCTCCCACTGAACCGGCGAAAGTCGAGGAAAATTCATGGTTAATTTAAAACAAAAACTAAATTATAAAAGGATCCCAAACAATGTTACAGTTTCTTCATTTCAATTTCTGGAAAAAAAAAAACGTAAAAAAAAAATCAGAAAATTTTTAAAAAAACTTGGCCTTGTAATTTTCCTTGCAAAAACTGTAATATAAGTTCTTGGCCACAAGACCGAAAATGGCCCTCGAGATCAAAGCCGTGTTAATCTTAGGACTAACTTTGTTCTCACTTGGGGCCACAGAAGCGCTGAGGCCCCGTCGTAAACTCGCCGATGACACTGATGTTGCAGTTTTTGATGTGACGAAGTATGAGGCTAAACCCAATGGAAAACTTGATAGCACTCTCGTAAGTATACTTATACGTATATACGTATACATAAAAGTATCAGTAGCATCTGTTGCATGTAAATATATATTGCTAAATATTGGTTTCATGCAATTCTCGTAAGTATATACTCCCTCCGTCCGCTTACAAAGTTCACACTTTCTATTTTGGGCGTCCGTTTACAAAGTTCACACTTTGTTTCTTTCCTAAAAAGGAAACCTTAAATCACTATTCTCTCCACTCATTCTCTCTCCTACATTATTTTAATACTCACAAACCATTATAATTTACTATTCCCTCCACTCATTCTCTCTCCTATTTTATTTTCACACTCACAACACTTTCAATATAATACTCTCTCCTTAATCCCCGCGCAAACAGTAAGTGTGAACCATGGTCCTGGACGAAGGGAGTATATACTTACGAGACATTTGCATCAATTCACTTTCTTTATTTAGAAACGCGACATTTAATTCAGAACGAATCAAAACAAAAAGTGCGACATTTAATACTGGACAAAGGAAGTATATTGTTTTAATGGAGCTTATTACTTGGTGGATGTAGCAAATAATGCGCGCATGGCGTGCTGCATGCGACTCAACAGGTCCCCAACCATCGAAACTCCTTATTCCCCCGGGAACATTTTTGACAAATGAGCTTACCCTCGGAGGTCCCTGCACTGCACCAAAGCCAATAACAATTGAAATTCAGGGAACCCTTTTGGCCAAGGCAGACATATCTGCTTATACTAGCGGCAATTGGATAACTATTGAGCACGTCGATAGTGTTATCGTTACAGGTCCAGGAACCCTAAATGCCCAAGGTGAGTTTGCTTGGAAGTACAACGACGAAGGACCTGGATCCAAGACAATGCTTCCTAATGTAAGTTTCCAGTTTGCAATTTCACATGGGACGGAGGAGTATATATTTGCATGAATTTTAATTTTGAAAACAATAATCATTTATTTCATTTTTTTGGGTATTTATATTGCAGTCTATTGTGTTCCAAGGCGCAAATAATTCAGCGATTAGCTATATAACCATGATAAATGCCATGGGTTTCCACATGAAAGTTTCTGATTGTACTGGTTTTACTGCTAGTAACCTTAACATCACTGCGCCAGGAGACAGTCCAAACACTGATGGCATGCATATTAGCGGTTCTACAGATGTTAATGTTAGCGATATTTTTGTTGGAACCGGTGACGATTGCATTTCCATTGGTGATAGCAACAACGACATTTCCGTTACCAGGGTCACTTGCGGCCCTGGCCACGGAATTAGGTATATATTGAATATGTTCGTTTTTTTATTATGGGTTATTACACTGAAGTATTAAGATGTTTGTTATGTTTTCGTGTTGTAGCATTGGGAGCCTTGGCAAGCGATCAAAAGAACTAAGCGTAAAAGGAGTAACAATTACCAATTGCACATTAACCGGCACCACAAATGGTGCAAGAATCAAGACCTATCGCCAGTCACCTGAGCTCGAGGCTTCTGGCATTGTTTTTGAGGATATTATCATGGACACGGTTATGAATCCGATTGTCATTGACCAAAATTACGCTTCTAGGGGCAGGCCAGGGGTAAATTTTCTGAACCAGTTTTTATGAACTATGATATATTCATCAAACATTGTCCCTCTTATGTTGCAAATTGGAAAGTGCGTTATACAATGCATTTCCTTGAATGTTGTGCATTGTATAACGCACTTTCCAAGATTTAGTGCGCTATATAACACAATATTCAGAATATATTGTGCTATATACCGCACTTTCCAGAAGGTAATGTGTGTAACTCGTCTTTCTTTACACTCAAGCTGACATTTTTTTCCCTTATTTGATTTTCTGGCTTTTTTTTTTTTTTGTTGTTGTCAGGGATCAAAAGTGAAGGTAACCGACGTTCACTTCAAGAACATAAGGGGAACCACGGTGACACCAGCAGCAGTGTCATTGAATTGCAGTGACGTAGTACCATGCGAAGGGATTGAGTTGGTCGATATCGATCTCAGCCTAATTACCCTTACACAATTGCCAACGAATTTCCCCAAAGCTTTCCATGCCGGAAAAGGAGAATTTAGATCCGCTTGTGCTAACGCCAAAGCTACCTTCACGGGGAAACAAAATCCCCCTGCTTGTGCATAGATTTTCTTCTTCTTTTTCTCTTTTTTTTTTTTATTTTAATTACTTGTTTTGATTTAAGGTCTGAGTTTGCTGCTGAATGAGTTAGCGCTGAATCAGTGGTATGTAGGAGTTGTTCATATTTCTTGTTAGTTGCTTCCCAGGTTGTGAATATTTTGTGGAGGTAATTGAGATTTATAGCAATTTTAGATGTGAGCAAAACCTAGAATATTTATGTTATGGCTACACTTCACTATTTGTCCCTTATTTATCTGATTTGTTACCGATTAATGTTCGTCCTGCTGATGACGCCATGAAAGTCAGCCCAATAGAATCGTTAGGGGTGCGGGGGTTACCCCGCCATAACCATCGGGCGTAAGAGTAAGTATGTGTTTGGAGAGTAAATATATATGAGAGATTTATGGAGAGTATTGTAGAAAGAGAGAGTAGATGTCTGACCTACCTCTTTCAAATGAGGAGGGTTATAGTTTATATAGAGAATTAATGGTATAATTTGTATTTTGTGGGAATCCCACCTTATGTATTTGATATATATATACTATATGTGATATATTCGACTCGTATTTAGATTCACAGATATACGTGTATGTATATATAAATATATTCAAAAAGTCAGGGTTCATCATATCCTAAAATTATTTTTATACTTTTCTATGTTACTACAAATTAATTTTGAACAATATTTTTAATTTAATTTAATTATTTCAATAAAAAAATCTAAAACTTGTTATTATTCGATATAAAAGAAATTATTTTGCTAGTACCAATAACTATATAAGGGTTAATGTTAGGAAAAAATAAAAGAAGACTAATCTAAGCCACCATTGACGGCATCGCCACCTCAAAAAATCACTTTCTGGCTCTCTCTCGATCACGGCAGCCCCACCCCAATAGAGCTTGGTACATTACTAAGCAGTCACCGGCGATGTGCTATTCTAATTGGTCGTCAACGGCGTTGTTTGTTGGTGGTAATGGACGGAGAATTGGACGGCGGAGGGGGAGAGAATGCTCACTCTGGAATTAGGGTTTAACAGTTTTGTGGATTTCAAATATGGTAAAGTTTGGGTGTTCTGCATACGATCGGTGAGCCTAAAATTGTTATAGTTTAGACCTGTATTTTCTAATTGTTGTGTTGGATTGATTTTATTCTCTCAATTTGTTCTTGATTAAGCAATAAGGGTTACTTGGATAATTAGGAAAGGGGATTTGGGTACTGCTGTTTTTAATTTATCATTTTGATTAAATTGTGTCAAAGAGATGAAGGCAGTTTGAGGGCATCAACAAAAGAAAAATCTTTAGATTGGTTCAAATTTATAGTGCACATAGAACCATTTAAAGTTTGTTTTATATTAGTTGTTTTTTGTTGCAGCCTCGGCAGCCCATGACGCCACAACTTTTGGGGTGTTACTAAATTGGATATCTGGCTTGTATGGAAATTGCACCTATAACACAACAAGGACAATAAGCACCGTTAGAGATCAAGCCGGAGTTGATTCCGACTTAGATCCTCGGGTGTGAGAGTAAAACCTGTGAGGGTTTGATAACCTGAGAATACAAGACTTGGAATGTCTTGGTGTGTTTGTGTGATAGAGTTTAGACAATGTGACTTCACTTGCCCAAGAGGACAAATGAGAGTATATATAGTGAGAGAGAGCTGTTAGATGACGTCTGCCCTATTGGAGATGTTTGCCTTTGACCTATGACATGTGTCCGCAACTGTTTGGCTCGTACAATAAAGCGAGGAGTACTAAAGAGGGATGTCTCTAATTGGACGGGGATATGGGGGGCAGGCGATAGTTGGTGCGGCGAATTACATGCTTGATATGCGTCTGAGCCATCATTTAATGTGATAGTGATAGGTCTATCCTTGGTGTCAGAGCTAGTACGGATCCTTGTCTCATTGGCCTTAACTTTAATCGGGAGTCTGGTTGCCAATCGGGTATCTGATATGATACCGCGGTCAACATGGTAAACGCGGTTTTGGATGGACGCGGTCATGGTTAGTGCGGTCTTGGTGGTCGCAGACTTGGTGATCGCGGTTCTAGAGGTGCCATGTTATACTTGACATTTGTACCGTATCGAGCTTGGGCCCGGTCTAAAAGGTCCGGGCTCATCAGCAGCCTTCGAGTTATTAACAGAGTTATGAATCCCATCATTATTAACCTGAATTACGCTTCTAGGCTAGGGGCAGGAAACGGGTAAATTCGTCTTCTCTCTCAAATGAACATTTTCATAGCTTTTATTTTGTTTGAATTAGTATACATTTTTAACAAAATATTTGGAACATGCATCGAAAGTGAAAATAACTGATGTTTACTTCAAGAACACAATCAGCTAGGGTGGCACTGAATAAGATTCTCATTTTATAAATGACAAATTTTTAATAGTATTTCAGACATTTATACTCATGTAAATATATTTATAAAAAATTCATTCATTATGCCCTTATAATAATGTTAACATATTTACAAAAAACAATCAAAAAGAGGTTTTATCATAAATATTTTAACTTTTATATTCTCTCTCCTCTAATTTTTTACTCACTTGCAATTCTTTATTCATTTTTTAAAAAAATTCTTAAAAAGCGTGAAATACTACCTTAGGACCCTTGAAGTGTGACGGAGGGAGTATGTGTTATATATATGTGTATGTGTATGTGTATGTGTATGTGCATGTGCATGTGTGTGTTTGTGTGTGTTTGTGTATGTGTGTGTGTGTGTGTGTGTGTGTGTATGTGTATGTGTATGTGCCTAAAATAGAAACATATAACAAAACATTACTAAATATGAGCGGGTGGCACCTGAAGCACAGCAAAAATGTAGCAGCAAATGCACAATTATCATCATTCACTGAACGCCAGTATAGGCAAAAATTAAGGAGATCCATATAACTCTGTATAGAAAGAATATATTTAATCTCATTCGATTCTTTAGATATAAATTAAATTATAAAAAATAAATATTTCTGGCTTTAATCTTTGAAGCATCTATTTTTCCCTCTGGGAAAATCCAACTGTAAGTACCGGTGTCCAAAGGCCAACAAGACAATGGCGCCCCTCAAGAACAAAGCAATTTTAGCTGTCTGTTTAGCTTTGCTCGCTCTAGGAGGGGCTCAAGCCGCCATGTTGTCTCGCCGTGGCCTTGTTGACACAGGTGTTGCAGTCTTTGATGTGACAAAGTATGAAGCTAACCCTAATGGCAAGATGGATAGCACTCTTGTAAGTCGTCGTAATTCATTTGATTTGCAAAAGAAAAAAAAATGAGAATAATTAGGGTTTGTCTCGTATTGCGCAATGTTTTCCGTTGGGCATATTTTCACCTTAAAAGTGTATTAATGTTGCATTTTGAAAGACATGCGACAAATAGTGGCTAAATTGATCTCTGACTACGTGTTTGCCATCTTATTATGTATACATGTGTGGTTGAATGCTACTCCCTCCGTCCCGGAATCATAGTCCTACTTTTTTAGTGGTTAATTTGATTGAACATTGACAAAATATTTAGGAAAAATAATTTTCCTATACATGAGTAAAAGACATGACGTTCTGTATTAATTTACTTGTGCAGCCAATCATACGAGCTTGGCGTGCTGCTTGCGCCTCAACGAGTCCCGCAAAACTTCTAATTCCCAAAGGGACTTTCGCAACGGGAAAACTGGTCTTTGGACCACCCTGCACAGCCCCGAAGCCTATAACAATTGAAATTCAGGGAACCTTATTGGCACGGAGTAACAGTTTAGATCTTTTTGATGAAGGTTACTGGATCACGGTTGAGCATATGGATGGTGTTGTGGTTACAGGTCCAGGAACTCTAAATGCCCAAGGTGAAGCTGCGTGGAAGTATCACACCAAAGAATCAAAATCAATGCTTCCAACTGTAAGTTTTGATCCATCCTATGCATGATTAAAAGAGGGCCAAACTCTGTTTTCATCCAGTGTATTTTCAAGTCGTTTCACTTTAATCATTGTACTTTCTTTTTTAGAAAATTCCGCTGTAGTTTGGAAAATATATTTCAACGATTCAACCCTAAAATTGCTGATTGAGCCATAAGTTCGTCGTGGATTTGTGGTCGGAATGAAACTTTTCCGAACTACAATGGTATATTTGGAAAGAACAAAAAGTATAATCGTAAAAGTGAAACCCCTTTAAAAGTACAATGGATGGAAACGGAGTTTGGCATTAAAAAAACTATAAGATTCAGTCTGCCATTTGACGAAGCCACATTTATTTTTCGTAAAAGTGAAACCCCTTTAAAAGTACAATGGATGGAAACGGAGTTTGGCATTAAAAAAAAAAAACTATAAGATTCAGTCGGCCATTTGACGAAGCCACATTTATTTTTCATTGTTGCTTTGCTTGCAGTCATTTGTATTTCAAAACGCAAACAATTCTGCCATCCAAAATCTTCAGATAATGAATAGTATGGGGTTCCATGTGAAGATTTCTGATAGCTGGGGATTTAGAGCTGATAACCTCCATATAACCGCGCCAGGAAATAGCCCAAACACCGATGGCATTCATATCAGTGGCTCTACGAATGTCAATGTCTCGAATGTTGTCGTTGGTACCGGTGATGATTGCATTTCAATTGGTGATAGCAACAATAACATCTTCGTAACCAAAGTCACATGCGGCCCTGGACATGGAATTAGGTCAGTCTTCTGGTCTTACTATTATGTCAGAAACGTGTTTTATGCTCCGTCTATTAAAAAAACGTAGTCCTGTTTGACTAGTCAAACATTTTAGGACAAACTAAAATGGAAAAGTGAGATTATCTTTTTGCGACAAAGTTGCTGTGTATTTCTTTGCGACCAAAGTATTGCTTATGATTGAGATATCTTAACAACACATTGTGCTTTTATTGCAGCATTGGCAGCCTTGGAAAGCGCTCGAATGAGAAGAGCGTAAAAGGGATAAAAGTGACCAACTGCACATTAACCGGAACCACAAATGGTGCAAGAATCAAAACATTTCGCGAGTCGCCAGTCCTCGAGGCTTCTGGCATAATCTTCGAAGACATAGTCATGAACGGTGTCAAGAATCCAATTATCATTGATCAAAACTACGCTTCCAAGGGCAGGGCAGGGGTAAGTGAGACAAAGCCAAACCTCAGGGGTGGGCAGCAGCGAAATTGACCCCTCAAATTAGTATTGTTCTTTCTTTCTCTTGAATTAATTTGTTTCATTTTTTAAAAAAAAATGTGACAGGGATCGAATGTGAAGATTACTGATGTTCATTTCAAGAACATTAGGGGAACAACTGTCTCACCGGTTGCAGTCGACTTAAGTTGCAGTGATGTGGTGCCTTGTGAAGGGGTCGAGCTGGTTGACATTGATCTTAGCTTAACCACAGATACCTCGTTGATTAGCAAAGCGATCGGCCAAGTTTTCCACGCTGTAGCGGGTGAAATCCATTCTGCTTGTACTAATGCTAAAGCAAGCTTCTTAGGTAAACAAAACCCCGTTGCTTGCTAATACTTTTCTTTTCTCTATTTTTGTCTGTCAACTATATACATGTAAAGTTACTTGCACAAGGAAATAATATAGACAAAGGAGTTCACAGAAACTGAATGTGGCACACGGGCGAGCTACCGATGTGTGGCCAAAATAAATTGGCGACATGTCGAGCCATAAAGCACCCTCTCACCGGTGGTCATCCATCTCGCAAACAGAGTGACATAGCCAAATCACCATTGTCCGCTACAACAAAGCAACGATTAGATTCACCTAGAACCCTTACAATGATGGAAAATCAAAGAGAACAACAATGGAGATAACCATAGTAAGGATGGAAACTTTCATGAATGGCAAGCCCAAGTACCATTGGCACAAACACCATAGCATTGCCAACATCAACCATGTCCATGTCTCCATTGATCGATGGTTCGCCACCTCCCTCATGTACCTACGGATGGTCTCAACTTTTTCATCCGCTTTATCAATGTTGTCGTCACTGTCACCAGGGTTTCCCTCTCCCGTTGTTTCGTTATTGGTCTCCGTTTCATTGAGTATGAATGATAATTCTTGGATTGACTCAGCTGGCCAAACTGAGTCGTAGTTTGACTTAGTGGACAAGTCCTCCTCCGTACCCTCTGAGCTTTCTTCGTCGCCGTTATCTTCAGATTCTTCACCATCACTTAATTCTACTTGTGGGGTTTTCTTGACTGCACGAGCAGTTTCTTCTACATCATCGGCTTCAATGGACTGAGGGACTTTCCCGGAATCCAAAACCAAACTTCCGTTCATTTTACTTAATTCACAGTTATCTGCATGAGCGGTCTCCGTTGATTCATCTTCACATTTTGTGGGGATAGTATCTTCTTGAACAACATCACATACGTTTACCTCTTCTATTCCCTTTTCAAGTTTGTCTTCTTTGACCTCAATACTATCGCAGGCCACATCAAAGTTCTCGTCTTCTTCTACCAATAACTCGACACCTTCACCGAGAACCGAGGGATTTTCTGTTGACAAGTGTTCATCCTCGTTCCTGCAATCATGTTCAGAAATCAATGGAATATCCATCAAATTAGCACTGAAAAAATGGAGACATTTAAAAAAAAAAAATTACCTCGAGTTGTTGGGTAGAAAAGGCAGAGAAGAATCGGCAGGAATGAGAATGGTTAGACCTTTGGTTACTTGATTATTATGATCTTTACTGCTCTTCATCATCATCTTCAAATCGTTAGGCTGATCATCAGTGACTGTCTCCGGCGGTGGCGGAGACTGGTATTTCCCGGTCTGCTCTGTTTTCATCGCTCGTCTTTTGAAAGCAAAAGCTGATATCAAGGTGGCTGCAACCAAGGCTCCACCCAAAAACACAATTCCGCCAATTCCACCGATACAGCCGGCGCCGGCGGTTAACTTAATTGCGATGGACTTTTTTTCTTCCTTGGTTTTGGGTTCCTCCATTTGTTATTTTTTTCTTATATTGATCAGTTTGTAGGTGAAGGTGTTTGTGTATGTGTTTGACTAGACTTTCGATGCAATCTTTGTTGTTCTGGGAAAGTTTTCCGATGAGTTTATGTGTGTGTCTGTGTGTTGATTGGTTATAGATTTAATGTGTGTGAGAGGAGGAGGGGTGGTGGGGTGGGGTGGGGTGGGGGAGGGTTGCCTATCAAAGAATTGAGTTGGAAGTCGGCAGTGGGAATTTGACGTTGAGAGTTGTTATATTATTGAGTATTCTTGCAGTTCAATTTTAATTTAATGGTGGGTCTCTAATGTTCTTGTTTTATACTATGAGAAGAAAGTGAATTTGCCCCATTCATTTTCTTGGAGGGCCATTTCTTTTAGTGGCAAGCTGAAGCCAAAATGTCTACAAGAATTCTCCCATGAATCTATTACCTTTCTGTCATAATAAATACTCCGTCCCGCCCGATGTTTCACCATTTTGGTGAAGCACGTAAATTAAGAAAAGTGATGAGTGGGAGAAGGATTGTGAGAGGGAAGAAGTGAGTGGATATGACAAGTGGGACTCACAATTTAAATATGTGAGGAGGAAAAGTTAGTGGATATGACAAGTGGGTCTCACAATTTAAGTATGTGAGAGGAAAAAGTGAGTGGGACTGACAAATGGGGCTCACATTTATTACCATTTTAGGAAAGGTGAAGCTTCTACCGAACACCCATTTGGATAAAAATAAAAGGTGAAGTTTCGAATGGGACGGAGGGAGTATTCATTATTTCAAATTAATAATACAAATTATTTTAGATGGGAGAAGAATTTTTATTTAATCACTTAATAAAACTATATTTTTAAATAATTTTACCAAAATAAATTTTAATTGTATTAATATCATTATACGGAATTTGTGTGTGTGTGTTTTGATAATGTCTCATGTCACGAGGGAAAGAGAAATATCGAACCTCGAAATAGCTCACAACAAACAACATAAACAATACAAGTACATCTCCAAACCTTTTGTCTTGAGAAAATAATAATAATAATAATAATAATATATAATATATTGAAATTAATAATGAAGATGAAAATAAACCGCGCTTTCTTAAAACTCCCTCAAAAATTAGTAACCACTTGGAGCATTCGGCTTGGTTTCGGCCGGAGCATATGCGAATGGACCGACAGAGTACAAGTCCAAGTCATGGAGGGGGCGAGGAGTATAAAGCGAAGAACCGCTAATCCCTTTGTTAAGATCAGTTGGAACATCACAATCTTCCAAGGGCGAATTCTCCAAAAATGCCTTGCATTCTTTGATCTTTAATCCCTTTAGTAGCTCCGCCGCTGCAGTTATGGTGGCAAAGAAGTAACCTTTTGTATCCGCGGGGCAACTTGTGACGGAAAGGGGAGTAGATTCGTATCCGTTTTTATCCAATGCAAAGCATGTTATCCTCGCGGTTGCTCCTACATTTTACAAGAAATTAACAAAAGAAATTAGCTATATGTGAGTAATATTTCGTAAAAAAAATGTATCAATAATAAAGTTTTGTGAAGCAGACGCAGCAGAGTTACTGGAATCGGGAGCGTCCGCTCATGCACCAGATATAGGCAGCAATATGTACACAAGTTTGAGCCATGCCATAACTTTGATATGATGCTAAATTTATGAAAAAGAGAGTAATTACCTTCAAGTGGGATAAGTTTGGAACCCGATTTGCAATAGATAATCCCTTGAATGCCTATGGTTTTTGGAACCTCGTATCCATATCCATAACCGGTTGTCTTAGATTTCTCAATATTTGGCTTTGAAATATCTGGCATATACTCATAACCAGTTGTCTTAGGTTTATCGGTCTTTGGCGATGAGACTTCTGGTGTATAATAACCGGTTGTCTTGAGTTTCTCTATCTTTGGCTTTGGGACATTGTTGTGAAAATCACGCCCACGCAGCGGAAAACGGACCAAACTATGGAGATGTAATAGGGGCAACACACACGAAAAGTAAATCACACACAAAGGAACACACAAGAATTGTTAACCCGGTTCGTTGCAACAACAACTACGTCCGGGGGCGCTACCAAGCCAAAATATTCTCTCTAATATTTTCAGATGTTACAATTTGTCTCTAGGCTATCACATGTATTTATAGGGAACAATAAATCAAATCCTAGTAATAAAAGGATTCCTACTCAAGAAAGTAATCTTCTTTCTTCACAAGTCCTTCCAAATATTACTACCAAAAGGAATCACCAATGCAAGAGGAGATCTAATCAAAATAGGAAACAAATCCGCGTAAGAATCCTCCTTGATCTCACCAACTCCTCCGACCGCGGTTCAAATTCCTTTATCCATGGTTTTGACTCCACATCCCAACAATCTCCCACCTGGAGACAAACCATCCATGATACCTTTCTTGAAACAAATTTCAGTGGCCAGCTATTGCGTTGGTAGCGCCCGCCTCTTGTCTAGTTATTCAAGTGAGTTGAAGCCGAGCTACGCTTCAACATAACTGTCGGTTCTACCATGCTCCGAGTCTTCATTCGAATGATCCTCCCCGCACATCCCCGCTCACTTGCTTGCTAACTATCGATCCTGAACAGCGCGAATCCACGTGCCCCACACAATCACAAGCTTGGAACCTTTGTGTGTTCTTTGCAACCCATCGCATCACCGTTCTAGATCCCGCTCCCATGTTGACCAAATTGGTTCCGCGTCGGCCGACTTCATCACCCAATTTTCTACCAACATACCGTTTAGTGAAATTTCTCCCACCATGGCGATCTCGGCCACCACCATTCATCATTGGGATGCGCCTTCGTTTCCCCCAACGATTCATGTTGCATGTGGTATACAACATATTTTCCACGCCGCCACGAGCCACCAAGCTAGCTCCGCGGTTTACCTTCCATGTCCCACAACCGAAGGTCACCACACAACCCTCCTTATCAAGTTGCCTTATGGAAATCAAGTTCCTCTTCAAATCCGGAATATGTCGCACATCACGTAGCCGTAAAACAGTCCCATCCGTTGCTTTGACCCGAACAACCCCCTTTCCAATGACCTTGACAGGATGATCGTTTCCCAAGCGAGCAACCCCAAAATCACCCGAAACATACTGCTCCATTCTTTCTGCACTGGTGCATGAATGAAACGTCGAGCCCGAATCCAAAACCCACGAATCTGTTGAACTGCTCCCACCCAAGATTAATACGTCCGCCATCTCCTCAGCAACATTCAATTCCTTCGCTCTGCCTGACCGCTTCGGACAACTTCTCCTAAAGTGCCCCTTCTCCCCACAATCATAGCAAGTAATCACCTTCTTGCCACCCTTACTCTTTTCACCGACATTTAGTGCTAGCCCCGATGTCCCACCCTTGCTCTTCCTACGAATTTCTTCGCCAAGAATCACATCAACGACATCCGCAAACTTCAGCTTCACTTTTCCTGTTGAAACGTTAACTGCTATCGCAGTCGTATCCCAACTTTCCGGCAAAGAAGAAAGTAATATCAACGCTAGTACCTCATCATCAAGAGTAACGGCCACGGAAGACAGTTGGGTCGCAGTAGATTTGAATTCACTTATATGCTTTGTTGCCGACATGCCCTCCACCATCCTTACGTTCAACAGCTTCCTCATTAGATGAGCTTTATTCGCCGCCGATGGTGCCTCGTACATGCTCGCCAACATCTGTAACATCTCCATGGTAGTCTTCGCCTCCAAAACATTCTTCGCCACATCCTTGGTCAACGTTTGCCTAACAAGCCCTAACGCTTTCCGATCCAAGATTTTGAATTTTGCTTCCTCTATGTCATCCGGCTTTTCTTTTAATGGTAGATACAAATCCTTGTTCCACAAAACATCCTCGATCTGTGTCTTCCAAAAATTGAAATCCGTCCCATCAAACTTTTCGATCAACACCACCTTATTCCCATCCTCCAAAGCTCCCAAGAAATCCATAGCAAAAGACACCCCAAGCAATGATTCGACAAAACCAAGAGCTCTGATACCAGTTGTTGTGAAAATCACGCCCACGCAGCGGAAAACGGACCAAACTATGGAGATGTAATAGGGGCAACACACACGAAAAGTAAATCACACACAAAGGAACACACAAGAATTGTTAACCCGGTTCGTTGCAACAACAACTACGTCCGGGGGCGCTACCAAGCCAAAATATTCTCTCTAATATTTTCAGATGTTACAATTTGTCTCTAGGCTATCACATGTATTTATAGGGAACAATAAATCAAATCCTAGTAATAAAAGGATTCCTACTCAAGAAAGTAATCTTCTTTCTTCACAAGTCCTTCCAAATATTACTACCAAAAGGAATCACCAATGCAAGAGGAGATCTAATCAAAATAGGAAACAAATCTGCTGCAGAAGAATCCTCCTTGATCTCACCAACTCCTCCGACCGCGGTTCAAATTCCTTTATCCATGGTTTTGACTCCACATCCCAACAGACATCTGGTGTATATCCGTAGCCGGTTGTCTTAGGTTTCTCTACTTTTGGCTTTGGGACATCTGGTGTATATTCGTAACTGGTAGTCTTAGGTTTCTCTACCTTTGGCTTTGAGACATCTGGTGTATACTCGTAACTGGTAGTCTTAGGTTTCTCTGTCTTTGGCTTTGCGGCATCTGGTGTATACCCGTAACCGGTTGTCTTAGGTTTCTGTATCTTTGGCTTTGGGACATCTGGTGTATACCCATAGCCGATTGTCTTAGGTTTCTCTGCCTTTGGCTTTGGGACATCTGGTGTATAACCGTAACCGGTTGTCTTAGGTTTCTCTATCTTTGGCTTTTGTACATCTGGTGAATACCCGTAACCGGTTGTCTTAGGTTTCTCAATCTTTGGCTTTGGGACATCCGGTGCATACCGGTAACCGGTTGTCTTAGGCTTCTCTGTTTCGGGCTTTGGGACATCGGATACATACCCATAACCAGTTGTCTTAGGTTTGTCTGCCTTTGGTTTCGGGACATTTGGCACATACCCATAACCATCGGCCTTAGGCTTATCTGCCTTTGGCTTTGGCACATCTGGTACATACCCATAACCAGTTGACTTAGGTTCATCGGTTTTCTTAGGCTTTGAAACTTCCGGCGCATACCCATAACCACTTGCCTTAGGTTCTTCCGTCTTTGGTATTGGGGCATTTGCCACGTACCCATAATTCGCGGAAGCAGAAACAATCATGGCTAACACCGAGGAGAGAAACAAGAAAGATATCATGGATGAAGATCTAGTATTGGAAGCCATTTTTGCTTCTTGTAGTTTGGTTTTTAGGCAAATGTGGCAAGGAGATGAAGGGATTTTGGTGCTTGGATACTTCACTTGGGTGATGGTTTTTATAAGGAAGTTTCCAATTTCTATTTTTAGTAATTGACTTAGAAATAAGTGGTTCTCATGTAGTGGATTACTTGGTAGCACGATTGTACATTAATGGGCAAGAACTAGTGATACTATAAGTTAGTCTATGGCATAAATGATGGGAATATGAACTGAACTAGAATATTAGAATATTGAATACTCCCTCCGTTCCTCCACAAATTTTCTTTTTGGGCGTCTCATTTGATTTTTGATTTGAAGGGGCATATCCAAAAATTGAAAGTTTTTTATTACTTCTTTATTTGTGGGACCCACTTGTCATACTCGCAATAAATATTCACTAACTATTTCTTACCCCACTTTTTCTTTCCCATACCACTTTTCATACTCACAGCATTTTTTCGTTTTTCTACATCACTTTTCTTAATTTCCGTGCAAGGCAAAAACTTTGCCCTTTCGAGAGGGACGGAGGGAGTATTGAATACTGTTGTGGATCTTAAAATGGTATATGTACAAGATTTTTTTCATAGAATAATACAAAAATGATGCAAGTACAGCACCATTCAAGCAATGAAATGCGATTATTGAATATTAATGTGGATTTTTTTTTCTTTTGGGTTATTAAGAGAGTAATGGTATATACTCCCTCCGCCCCACCTTAAATTAGACAAATTTTTTGGATACGGTAATTAATGAAAAGTAAAATAACGGAGAGGTGTTGTAAATATAAATTTTTTTCATTTTTTTTTCAAATAAATATAAAATTTAAAATAGGAGAGAATGAGTGGGAAAAATAGTAAGTTGATTGGTGTTGTAGTATATAAATAAGAGTTGAGAGAGAATGATTGAGAGAAATAGTAAAAATTATTTTTTATTTTGAATAGTCCGATTTAAAATAGAACAAACGAAAACTGCGAAAATTTCTATTTGAGGTGGAGCGAATAATACTATCAGTCTCTCCACCCCATAATATATTAGTAATATAGCATACTTTTATTTTTAATCTAATCCCAAAATAAGTACTCCCTCCGTCTCATCCGAAAAGTTAATTGATTTAGATTGTTCGTTTAAATAATTAAAGTTAGAGAATTTGACCCCGAAGTTATTTTTGCACAAATTGCATATCTTCCTACCTAAATCACAATGATTTGAAAATTTTTATGAAGTAATTTAAAATATTGCATGCAATATTATATTCACTCATATGTGAACATAATATTACATGCAATATTATAGAAATAATACAACATGTGCAGTAACTTCTCGAGCATTTTCGGACATTATTATAATACTTTTTTAGAACTTTTCGGTTACTCTCCCTTAAAATTATTCAATGGGCCCATTAAATAATTGACGAATATTAGTCATTTTTTCACTAAACCATTAATTATATCTCATAATTTCATAAAAATGACAACAACTTACCAAAGAAATGTAAATATTCCAAATTAGTCTCTTAAACAGCATTTCTGTTAATTTTTGGACGAAAAAACTAACATAGAACATATTTACGGGATCAAAAGTTGAGTACAAGAATATAATTGCGGAAAAGTTGATCCGATAACATGAATGCATATCTATAGTATAAATGAGGGAAGGGTGCTACAGTTGTTTGAACAGTGTCAAGCGGTAAAATTCCCATTTTGCCCTCATACATTTGTCTCTTTCCCATTTTACCCTTAAAAAAATTAAATTAAAAAAAAAAAAAACCCGTATCCTTAAACACGGGCATGTACTAGTAAGTACATAACTCCTGGGTACAGGGGTAGAAGGTGGTTTGGTAGTACTAGGCAAGCACCTTCAGATCAGAAAATTTTGGGGAAAATCTGTTTCTCCAAAAGTTATAAAAAGTCATGTTTAAAATATATCGACTTGGTGTTTTAAAGCCTAAACTCACTGTTTTAAGGCCTAAACTTGTTATTTTATTTTTTTAGCTTAAACTCAATATTTTAACGCCTAAACTCACTATTTTATTTTCTAGATATTTTTTAAGGCCTAAACTTAATGTTTTAAGGTCTAAACTTGATATTTTTAAGAATAAAAAGTGGGCTTTTTAAAACTTATGAAGAAATAGATTTTCCCTAAAACTTACTCCCGATAATCATCTTCAACCACTGCAACAACCATTTGTTGAAACAGAAAATTTTGGGGGAACTCTGTTTCCCCCAAACATATAAAAAGTCTTGTTTTTAAAAAATTCAAGGCAAAAACTCAGTGTTTTAAGACATAAACTCGATGTTTTAAGACAAAAACTCGATGTTTTAAGACATAAACTCGATGTTTTAGTTGCTAACCTTAACTCGGTGTTTTAACGCCTAAACTCGATGTTTTAACTTCTAGGTATTTTAACGCCTAAACTCAGTGTTTTAAGCTCGAAACTCAATGTTTTACGCTCGAAACTCAAAATTACAAAGTGGACTTTTTATAACTTATGGAGAAACAAGTTTCCCCCAAAATGGACTCTTGTTGAAAAGCTCGAAAATTATTAACTATACCGTAAAAATACAAATTTGGGAGGCCTTAAATGAAGCAAAAATTTGGTAGTACAAGGCGACCTCTTACTCACCTTGAAAACAGGGTCGGGCCTGCATCTTCATATCACATAGCTTGTTAACAGATGAGTGGAGGGAATGAGGGTAGAAACATAAATGTATCCTTTATAAAGGGGATATTTATATGTTAAAACAGAGTATATTTAGAAAATAGAAAAAAAAATAACATTCACACAATACATAAATATATACGTTGAACATATCAAAAGTGTCAAGTTGGACCAAAGGAATAAAGCCCAATCACAAGCGGCCTTGACCATCACATTCTCAATGAGGCTGGCCCAATCAGAACAAGGCCCAATGCCCATCTCTTGTATCAGTCGACTAAGCCCATGGTCCGACCTACTAGGTCCCGACCTAATTTAGTCCGACTTCATGATCCATATCATAATTCGGGTACGAACCATGCTCTACCCGCCAGTCAGGTCGACCATTCCACAAGTGGCGACCTCGACCTGATCACCAAGCGTCGACCTGACATTTGAGGACGCATGTGGGTCAACCTTTCCATAACAACCTCCCTACAAATCAGGGACGCTTCATGTGCACGTTCACATGACTGAATAACCGCTGCTATAATCTCGGAGGACATGTCTCCTCACCAAAAATACATTACTCTTACCTATAAATACTTCATCACTACCAATCTGCAAAGGTAACTGCCATTTTGTTATCGAATTCATTATTCTATACATTTTGAGCTATAAACAACGGTAATCTTACTCACGCCCGAGCGTCTTCGCCGAGACACATCCGCTAGTCGTGGGTTCCGTTTCTGTGTCAAGGAGCCAGTGATCGGTCACCCGCCACGTGGAGGAAGATTGATAAGCACATTTCTGCCGGCATCGCTTGGTTCCATTGCGGAACGTGCTTTAGACTTGACTTCAAAACTTCATCAACCTCGCAACAATGGTGACTTAAGGACACGTATCCGAGGCTTCACTGGGGCACGAGAAAGTGAACAACAACAACAATACCAACGTTGGAAATGCGGCATTTGCCTCCTCCTCCCCCTCCTCAACGACATCATGCTAGTGGCGACACGCTCTAACAGCGTGGCCGATGGCGGGGATTGCCGAGTCTGCAAGGAGAGAAAAGCGTCCTGTGGAAGGACAAGGAGCTCCACCTCACCCAAAACGTACAACCGGGCAAGCATGTGGGAAGCAAAGGCAGTCCCTCCACTAATCCCATGAGCAAGAAAGAAATGATCTTTGGAGCGAGCCTGCATTCTCGCCGACTTAATAGCCAGTGGAGGAGCGGAAACAGCCGACATACGCCCGGGCAGAGAGTGGCACCCGCTCAGTTTCTAATGGGCAACAAAGCCGAGTGCTAGGCCAAATGAAGGTGTGGGACAGAACGGCGAGGACAGAATGGTACGTCGAGCTCCCACTATAGTTCATGTGCCGAGTAATGATTTAAGAGCTAGCCTCAATGTAAAGCAGAGAGCAGTGAGGCTCAATCTAATTTGAGGACTCGGTTAACGGCCAATAGAAATGTACATGTTTCCCTGCCCTGTAACACAGAGATCGTGTGGTCTCAAAGAGACAGAAATGGGCATAGGTCGCCCGCGAGAGGGGAAAGGCGCAGTGTCGCCTCATGGAGATCACAGCGCAGTCGCCGTCCTGTCGCCGAGAGGCGCAGGTCGCCTCAAAGAAGTAATGTACATAGATCTCCAATAAGATCGAAAGGACCAATTCTCACAGGAGGACAAGGAGTAGGCGGAGTGACTCCCCAAGTGAAGGCCGGAGGTCCACCGCTCCCCTCCAGGAGATGAGAGACCCGATGCCAAAGAATGGTTGTTGATGAAAAAGAAATTTGAGCAATGGGAGGAGGAGAAGAAAAAAGAGACGGGAAAGGTTGAACGAATTGACTTTGCTCTTCGACCTTTTTCCAAAGAAATCGAGAGATAGTCGACCTCCTCCTACTTTCGGGTTGCCTCTTCTCGGGAGAAGTACTGGTCGACAAATGCCAGGAGCCACATATCCCATCTGGAAGCCACTATGTGTTTTGTCGCCAATGAGGATGACAACATGTGCAAAGCTCTCCTAAGCACACTTACTGGGGCAGCCTTAACTTGGTTCAATGGTTTGGCTGCTGGTAGTATCACCACATGGGCATGCTTCGTAACAAAATTCTTAGATCGCTTCTCGATCGCAGGAGCTCGAAAGATAACCGTCACCGATCCGAATAACTTGGTGCGCAGGGTAAGAATGAAAGCTCGATGAGCTATTTCACCAAGTTCAAAGAGATGGTTGATAAAATAGAGGAAGACCTCACGGCATGTGGGAGGTAATCAATTGCTTCCGAAGTGGTATTTCCTCAGAAGACATGGACTACGAGCTCACAGTCCGAACGGTCACAACTCGACAGGAGTTGTTTGAAAAGGTGTATAATGTCGCTCTGGCCGAGGAAAGGAAAGAAAAGAAGAACGGTAAGAGCCCCAAGGTTGAAGTCGCTGACGATAAAAAGGACTCCAACAAGAATGGGGGGAACAATAAAAATGGAAAGAACAGAACTAGGGCGACAGAGAAGGTGCCCGAAGCTTTCACTCCCCTCACGGTGAGTCGAACTGAGATTTTAAATGCTGTCGAGCTGGCTCCTCCAGTCCCAATGAATCCAGGCAACAAGTTTAGGCGGGACAACAGCAAGTACTGCGACTACCACAAAGACACTGGTCATCTCACAGAGGATTGCTTGGGATTAAAGCGTATCATCCAGAGAATGGTCGACCAGGGGAGACTCGAAGCTTATGTGAAGAGACCTCAAGCTGGGGGAGGTGAGCAGCCAGCAGGTGGGCAACAAGGACCTAGGCAGCCTAGACTGAACCTGGGGGTCATCACTGAACAAGCAAGCAACACGGCCATCAAGCACAAGATATTCCAGCTCAATAAGGCCCCACATGTGCCTCCAAGGAGAGAAGTAAGAGATGAAGCAATCAGCTTCTACCCCCATGAATTGGCAACCAATATGGCGGCTAGGGAGCAAGTTCTCGTCATCCCAGGTCTCATTGATGGATGTACGACGAGCAGACTCTTAGTCGACACGGGGGCCTGCAAGGATATTTTGTTTTATAAAACTTTCAAGGAGATGGGTCTTAATGATGAACAGCTGGAGAGATATGATGGCAGGTTTGGAGGCTTTCACCAACACCGAGTTGATGCTAAAGGCCAGATAGTGCTCGACGTCGACCTAGGCCAGCACCCCTCAGATTGTCTCGAAGGTACAATTTATCGTAATTGATGTAAATAGTGACTATGCCGCCATACTTGGAATTCCCGGACAGTCGCACTTGGAATGGTAGCATCAATTCCTCACCCGGTAGTAAAGTTCCCACACCCGCTCGGAGTGGGTTGCAAGGCACGGCCTCGTGCTTATCTCGGATCATGTTCTAAGAGAAAGAAAGAAAAGGGAGCTAGAGATTGAGACCGCCGATGGTTACTTGAAGCCGTCTCGCCGCCACCAAAACTACCCGACCGTCAACAATCACCGACGTGGTAGAGTCGACCTATCGCTCAAATGACGAGGTCATGCTTGAGTCTACACGTCACTCTAACACCACCGAGGTCGATTCGTATGTAGTTATGGTCGATCAAGTCGTCATAGGAGACCTATGCCTCCGTATAGACAATAACTCGGGGGCCCCTACCAACAAGGTGCGGAGGACATAAGCTTGATGATATGATACCGAGGAGGCTCCACACTTGGGAGCCGAGGAAAGACAAAAGGTCGTGGAGATCATAGTGGAGACTCTACAATTCGGAGATGGACCAGAGCTAGAAGTCAGGATGAGCTAGAGTCAAGTAATCACCAACCCTTCTTACCCCGATCAAAAAATTCGATTGGGAAGCAGCTATCGCTGAAGAGCGAGCAGAAATCATCAAGCTACTCAAAGAAAGTAATGATGTCTTTGCATGGAGAGTAGAAGACATGAGGGAATCAAGGAGGAGGTCGCCGTTCACAGATCGGAAGTCAACCCGACCATAAAGCCGAGACCCCAAAAGTTGAGAAGTTTTGCTCGCGACAAGGAAGAGGCTATCAAAGCAGCAGGTACAAAAACTTTTGAGTGCAGTGTATAATCAAAGAGGCCACTCATACAACGTGGTTGGCCAACGTGGTCATGGTGAAGCAATCGACTGGCAAGTGGCGGATGGGTGTCGACTTCACTACTCTCAATCTAGCTTGCCCAAAGGATAGCTATCCTCTTCCTAGAATTGACAAGCTTGTTGATTCCATTGCTGGTCATTCCACTCTCGCTTTCCGGATGCTTACTCGGGATACCACCAGATAAAGATGCACGAGGATGACGTAGTGAAGACGGCATTTCAGTAAATTTCTGGAGGCATCTACCGCTACAATATGATGCCTTTTGGATTGAAGAATGCAGAGCTACATATCGAGGAGGATGGTGAACAAAGTCTTTGCCTCACGTATTGGTCGAAATATGGAGGCCTACGCCGACGACATGGTCATTAAAACTAAGGCCGGGAGTCACGTGGTCGACCTAAAGGAGACATTCGCCAATTTACGAGCAAACGACATGAAGCTCAACCCCGGTAAATGTGTGTTTGGAGTGGCAATGGCAAGTTCTTGGGATTCATGGTATCTCAAAGGGGCATAGAAGCTAATCCCGAGAAGATAAAGGCTTTAGTCGACATGAAGGCTCCTACCGTGTCAAAGAGATGCAATGACTTAACTAAGGGTAGCAGCTCTCTTGGTCGCTTCATATCTAAATCGCCAGAGAGATCTCTCCCCTTCTTCAAAGCGCGAGGGGACGAAAGCTTTGAATGGACGACCGAATGTCATTCGTCGTTCCAACAATTGAAGGATTATCTTGCTACTCCACCTCCGCTCGCAGCCCGACGACCGGTGAGACTTTATTTGTGTATCTATCTCGTAGGAGACAAGTCGCTTGCCGCAGTATTGATTAGAGAGGATGAAGGGCTTCGTAAGCCTCGCGTACTATATCGCAAAGCTTTATCGATGTGGAAAGCAGTGTATTACAACGCCGAGAAAGTCGCTTATGCTCTAGTCGTAGCTTCAAGAAAGTTACGGGCTTATTTTCTCGGCTCATCCAATCGTGGTTCTTACCAATGCTCCTTTAAGAAAAATACCGCACAAGCCGGAGAGTTCGTGTCGACTACTCAATTGGTCAATTGCCCTCACCGAATTTGACATTGAGTATCGACCTCGAAAGGCGTTGAAGGCTCAAGCTCTAGCCGACTTCTTGGTCGAGCTTACGTTCACCAAGGAAGATGACGAGCAAATGAGCTCCAAAAGAAAAGGGCAAAGGGAAAGAGCCAGAGTCACAAGTCGCCATCACTCTACCCGTCGATTGTTGGAAGGTCTATTCAGACGGGCCGCAACCAAAAATGTCGATGAGCCGGAATTGTCTTGGTCGAGCTGTAGTCTGGGGACTGCATTTACGAGGAATCGCTAAGGTTCAAATTTGACGCTTCCAACAACCAAGCCGAATATGAAGCCTTGATTGCGGCTATCGAGTATGCCAAGTGTTTTGGAGCGACTAAGATCATGGCTTACCGTGATTCGCAGCTGATAGTCAACCAGGTCGAGGCGAGTATGAGGTGCTCAAATGCCACATTGATCAAATATCGCGACTCCGGTGAAAGAGCCGATAAAGGACTTAGAATTCTCGGGAGATTCAAAGGATTGGAAGAGAAGATAACGAGCCGGCCGACCTCCTTTCGAAACCGGCTACTTCGTATGAGCCACATGGCGAGCCTATCTCCTTCCTCGAAAATCCAAATTATGAGAGGGTAAAAATTCAGGCATAGATGATCCTCAAGAAATTGGACTCAGAGAAGTTTGTTGGATCGAGGAAATGAAAGCATACTTAGAAAGTGGCGAGCCGCGTAGGACGAGAAGAAGGCTCGAGCTATCAAAAAGAAAGCTCCGAGATATGTCATTCAAGGAGGCGACCTGCTCAGAGATCTTATACTCGGCCATTGCTAAAGTGCATCCATCCCCAAGAGGTCGCCCTATTGATACACGAAGTGCATAGTGGAATTGGGAATTTGTGGTGGACACCGGGGCCAGGACTCTCGCCGACAAATTAATCACGTTGGGATACCACACATGAGAGCCGACACTCACAACTTTGTTCAAGAATGTGATCAATGCCAAAGGTTTGCCAACCTTCCCTACGTGCCTACAACAGAGCGTGCACTTCCCGTGATCGCAGCCTTGGCCATTTGATATGTGGGGCGTCGACCGATTGGACCCTTCCTCCCGCCCGAGGAAACCTGCAAGTACGTGATAGTGGCCATAGATTACTTCACCAAATGGGTTGAGGCCAAACCACTAGCTCGCATCACGAGAGAATGCTATTAACTTCATACACGACTTCATTTGGTGTCAGCTTGGGTTTTCCTCGAGCTATAAAGTGTCCGACAATGGGTTACGCTTCTCCTGCACTTTCGAAACAGAGATGAAGCGAGTGGAATCAAACATTGGAAATCCTCTCGTCGCCTATCCTCAAGGAAATGGGCAAGCCGGGCAAAGAAATAAACTTGTTCTATCTTCGCTCAAGACTGGGCTCGTAGGTCGACGAAACACCGGGTCGGGACGAACTCCCCGCTTTCGGGGCGCTCGTACAACCACTCCTGGGGCCTACGGGGGAAACCCCTTTGCTTCCTCACATACGGGTCGAGGCCACGGCACCCGCCGAGCTCGTATTCCCTACTGGCTGGGAGTGACCTTCTTCGATCAAGAGCAGTAATGACACCAACAAAGTTGATCGACTTGGACCCGATCGACGAGAAGCGAGAAATGTTCTTACCTCCGAATGGTCAATTACAAGCAAATGACTAAAAGTTATCACGACAAGAAGGTCAAGGCAAGGTCTTTCCAAGCTGGGAGATTATGTATTGAGAAAGATTGAGGCAACGGGCAAGGACCCAAAGCAGTAACAAGCTATCTCCTAATCGGGAAGGTCCCTATGTAGTCACTCGAGTCGTCAAGGAAGGAACCTACATGATAGCTCATCCCGGAGGTGACGAGTTGAAGCACCCTCGCAACCCCTTTGCTCTCACATACGGGTCGAGGCCACGGCACCCGCCGAGCTCGCATTCCCTACGGCTAGAGTGACCTTCTTCGATCAAGAGCGTAATGACACCAACAGTTGATCGACTTGGACTCCGATCGACGAGAAGCGAGAAACACTTACCTCCGAATGGTCAATTACAAGCAGCTGACTAAAAGTTATCACGACAAGAAGGTCAAGGCAAGGTCTTTCCAAGTGGGAGATTATGTATTGAGAAAGATTGAGGCAACGGGTAGAAGGACTCCACAGAACAAGCTATCTCCTAATTGGGAAGGTCCCTATGTAGTCACTCGAGTCGTCAAGGAAGGAACCTACATGATAGCTCATCCCTGGAGGTGACGAGTCAAGCACCTCGCATGCTACTCACCTCATCAAATACTACTTCTAATCTTCAGTTTCAAACTTCAAAGCTTGTGTTTAGTTCTAGTTTCAAGATGATGTAAGCATGTTTCCTATTTCAATGAAAAACGCAGTTTATTCGTTCAAACATACTGTTACATTAACGTCAACAAGCTCGATTCTTAATCAGCTTTTTTTATTTAAACAAGTCCGACTCTTAGTCGACTTCGTTCTAACGAGCTCGACTCTTAGTCAGCGTCGTTCTAACAAGCTCGATTCTTAATCAGCTTCGTTTATTTAACAAGTCCGACTCTTAGTCGACTTCGTTCTAACGAGCTCGACTCTTAGTCGGGCTGCTCTAACAAGCTCGATTCTTAATCGCCTTCGTTTATTTAACAAGTCCGACTCTTAGTCGACTTCGTTCTAATGTACTCGATCCTCTGGCCGCTTGTTAGATTTAGCTCGACCCTAGGTCGCCTACAATAATAAGAGCAGTGTTCGACTCACGGTCAATCTTGTTCACAGGAAAAAGTTAACTAAGTCTCGAGGTCGACTAAATCGACAAGATTAGGTCGCCTCTGGGCTCAAGTTGACTTATTTGCCCTATCTATATCTAGCTCGACACCTACTTCAACAAGCATACAACATGCAATCAAGAAAGGTTGGCTACGATTAAATATGAACAAGTCTCCCTAAAGCGGGCTAAGACTTAAAATATGATAACTTGTTTCTATGCCTCCCAAAACCGGGCCAAGGCATTCAGATAATGTTAAAGACAAAAGCAAAAATGTTTGGAACTTGTTCGATTACAATAACCATTAAAATCAAGGTCTACTCGTAAGAAATGCCTTCAATCGACCGCGACGACGTTGGATCGACCTCGCCCGATCACCCACGTAGATGGCTCACCAAGAACATTTTCGGGCCCGATAAACCACCTTCCGTGAGTCACCGGATAGTGAACTTTGGGGTCTCCTCGTCAAAAGCCGAATCCTCATATTCGTCGAGCTCACCCAAGATAGTGTTGAAATTAACCTTTTCAATAGCAGGGGTCCCAAGCGTGATGCCTCGCAGCCTTCATCATCTTTCTTTATGAGCTCCTGTGTCGTTGTCGTTGAATGGCACCAAAGAATGACCTTGTCGGGCTGCGGTTGTTATATTGATCTTCGTAGGCCCATGTGGCTAATCGCTCGATGGAAATATCGACAAGGATCCACTATGATTCGCCGAGCCATATGTCTCGTACCCACCTCGTAGAACCCCCCGGCTTCTTCAAGATATATTGGCTGAGCTCATCGCCGTCTTTGTAAGCCTTAACAAAGCATCCTCCTTGGCACTCTTCACAAAGCATTGGCGAGTTCAACCTCCCATTTAAGTCTAGCCGCTTCAAGCTCTTCCCCGCTTCGCCAAGGTGACAGCCATTCTTCCAACCGCCGAGTCGCCACTTCAAGATCTCGCAGCCATGGCTTTTTCTCCTCTTTCGAGAGCAAATGAGCTCTTTATTGGCCTCACCTAACCGGCCCCGTGCTTCTTCTTTGGCCTTGATCTCATTATCTTTCACCAGCCTTCAAGGCATCATACGAGTTGTCCAAATCGAATAGGACTCCTTCACCGTCCAAACTCGCCTTCAACTTAGCATGGTCCTCCTTCGCCTCTCCCATCTTGGTGTTCTCCACCTCCGCCTTCTTCAGCCTCTTCATTCTTCTTGGCCAACATCGACTTGGCCAGCCTCTCCTCGTTCTTCGCCAGCCTTCCAATAAGTCGTGGCCGTGTCGATCATGGCAAGAGACTACGAGGTCAAATAAAAGAAAGAATTTAGACCAAGCATAGGAAAGCAACAGAGAAGAAAAAGAAAGGAAAAATAAGCACAACATTCGAGTTACCTCGGAAGAAGCAAGTCCAACCCTAGCCCGGCAAGCTTCTGGAGTCAAGGGCTTATTGGTGAACTCTCTTATCAAGTCCTGATCAGCCCCCCTCCGTACGATCACCTGGCCATACTCCAGTTCTGGATACTCTCTGGCCAAGCTGTTTATTCTGGTCAGAGGAGTCACATTGCTCAGCTCGGCAACTCGATTCTGGATCAGCTCGTCATGGGAGACACGAATGGGAGAGGCTTGTGGACTCTTGGTTTCGCCCTTCGATCACTAGCATCGGCTTGATTAGAGACCGAGCTCACAACTGAAGGGCCAATCTTGATCACCTTGCTGATAGGGGCACCATCATCTTCATCCTCATCTTCATCTAAAGAAATAACATGGGATTTTCTTTTTGAAGCAGCTTTGGCCTTGGTCTTAGCCTTCGACTTGGCCTGAGCTCGGGTCCCGGCATGAGCGACCTCCCTCTCTCGGCTCGCATTCAGCTCGGCCTCCTCCTCACCGGCAACATTGGCCTCCTCGTAACCTTGGGCCTCATCACCCCCAAAGCATTCTCAACCTCCACAAAGATCATCTTGCACTTCCATGTTCTCCTCAACAGAATGTATTTTGTGGCATCCTCATCAACTAATTTCAGCCGATCATTCCTCTTGATACCTTCTGTTTCGCGGTTCTCCTTAGCATTTGCTCTCCCGTAGCTCTTCTTGGCCTTCCCGATGTCAACAGCTTCTCCCCATATTAGCTTCTTGAGCGGGAGTTAAAACCGCATAAGACAAAAGGGATAAAGTGTTAGCTCGCCATAAAAATATAAGTTCTATGTACGAGCATCGAGTTCTACATACGAGCGAAATCAATAGCGAACTAACAAAGCCTATAAGCAAGATGTATAGAAGATGCAAGTACTACACCGGGACTATGAAATGACGACTAAATGACCAAAAACATGTATACCAAGGAGGAGCTCGCTCATAAGGAATTTTCACATATAGAGGAAGAGGAGACGAGTAAACCCTTACCACCATAATGCTCTCCATTATCCTTGCAATAGTTCTCGTTTTCGACGTAGGGAGCACATTTTCTCAAACTCCGGCATGGGCATGGGTCACCCAACTGGATACCTCATACACCTTACTATGGGAACTAGTGGCACTACGTCATCATCTCCTAGCATCAATCCAGCTTGGATATAATTGTTCTTGGTAGTTCCCAATACCTTCCAACCGACGGGCCTCTCAAAGAACCAACTCCACCAGCTTCCTACGCAGTCTCCATGCCAATGAGGTTCCCACCGATCTTCATCCCTCACCACCCGGGTCTCCTCACTTGGTAGAGGGAACTCCCATCCTAGTCTACTCTCCACTACCGCTACATGGGAATTCCAACACCAACTTTGCTAGGCAAATTTATGAATAATTTGGGTGAATTTGCCTTGGAGGGAGTACTTATGCCCCCATTCTTATCAAACTTCACAAAGAAAGAACTCTCTAAAACCCTCATACAGGGCTCATACCCTAAGAAGCGACACACCATGATGAAACAAACCAAAACCCCGCATGTGTTGGCACCCAATTGGAGAGGTAGGCATTCGCACACTCTAAGAACTCATTGATGAAGGGATCTAACGGCTAGCCTAAGACCGGCAATGAAATGGCCATAGTAGAAGGCCACCCCGGTGGTATCAGCCTTGTAATTCTTTCCAAACTTCTTGAAGAAGTCAGCCTTGGTATAAAGGGTAACCTCGAATTCTTTTCTATCCACCTCACGTAAGTCATGGATGGTAGACGGTCCCGGGAGGGAAGATTCTCGCTTTCCCCTAAGTGGCCCTTGTGGCACATATCCTCTCTCATTCCCGCCTCGGTACCACCGTAGTCTCAAAAGCATTCACAATGCGTGGACTTGAGGAAGTAGAGACACCAGCTTCTCCCGAAGTTGACATATCTCGTACAAGAAGAAGGGAAAACAGGGAATCAGCCTATATGAAGTCTCAGAGTCCTAGTAGATATGCTAAGAGGCGACCTAGATTCCCCAGAAATCCAATTCGTTCCTAAGGAAGGAAGGTTTATTGGGGCCCCGAAGGTAAAAAATGGCAATATGGTCGAGGAGTTCGTGAAAAGATGGAAGGACTCAATTCTTGGATCATTCGTTCCTAAAGTACCTAAGTTCTCTCCTACATGCAAAGCTAATTCAAGAATTGCAAACCCCATCGGGTTAAAATTGAAGTACATTCCTCCATGGTCATCTCCCTCCACTCTCCGTTTAAATGTTTATAAACCCTACGATTGACTTTACAAGACCCATACCAAGCTCCGGCTCGTACTAAAGGTTCTAGCCATGGCGGAATCAAAGAAAGTGCAGAAATTAAAGCCCTAATTTTAAAGAATAAGGGGAATACCTTTAGCAAGGAAGAGAAAACGGAACTATGGAGGGCTAAACACCAAGTTATAGCAGAGTCAACTTCCTTTATCACCGCCTAATCACGCACGAGTTCGTGGAAGGCGAAAGTTGTAAATGGGGAAGGATTCTTGAATTTATATCTTCCCGAATTGGAAAGGGCAAAGGGAAATTCAAAATTAATTTTCCTAATTAATTACGGAAACAGCTTCCTAGGCGGACTCTCAAACGTCAAAATTGTAATCATTATGGCAAAAACGGTGCTCCTTCATCTTCGACCGTCCATCGCCGACGTCCCAGATCGTGCCACGTCATCTTGGGTTGACTAAACCTCGTAACGAGTAGAGACCTTCGAGTAAGAACAATTGCCATCAAAATTTCCTTAACTTCCTAGTCGACAAAGTCAACTCGAAAGTTGGGGGCCACCGAACATATCAAAAGTGTCAAGTCGGGACCAAAGGAATAAAGCCCAATCACAAGCGGCCTTGACCATCACATTCTCAATGAGGCCGGCCCAATCGTAACAAGGCCCAAGGCCCATCTCTTGTATCGCCGACTAAGCCCATGGTCCGACCTACTAGGTCCCGACCTAATTTAGTCCGACTTCATGATCCATATCATAATTCGGGTACGAACCATGCTCTACCCGCCGCCAGTCGACCATTCCACAAGTGGCGACCTCGACCTGATCACCCAGCGTCGACCTGACATTTGAGGACGCATGTGGGTCAACCTTTCCATAACAACCTCCCTACAAATCGTGACAAGCATGTGCACGTTCACATGACTGAATAACCGCTGCTATAATCTCGGAGGACATGTCTCCTCACCAAAAATACATTACTCTTACCTATAAATACTTCATCACTACCAACGGTGCAAAGGTAACTGCCATATTGTTATCAGAATTCATTATTCTATACATTTTGAGCTATAAACAACGGTAATCTTACTCTCACGCCCGAGCGTCTTCGCCGGAGACACATCCGGCTAGTCGTGGGTTCTGTTTTCAGGTCAAGGAGCCAGGTGATCAATCCTGCCACGTGGAGGAAGATTGATAAGCACATTTCCTGCAGCATCATACGTGTTTTACTAATTTAGTTACGTTTATTGGCATATAGAGAGACTATTATTATATTTTGAAAATTAACAGATTAAAATTTCTAATATAATGCACGAATTCCTGATCACAAAAATTTCTTTATGAGCAAACCTATTTCTAAAAAACAGATGAGCAATAACTTCTCAATTGGTTAGGGATAAGGAGTATTTATACTGTATACTCCAAACCCTACAGGGTTTTACAACCCTATACAATTTGCCGCAAATCAAGTCCAGAACGAGCTAGGGCGCGACCACCCCACCTGTAGGGCGCGATCGCCTCACAAAGCGCGCGACCGCCCAGTTTGTCTAGAAACTTGGCGTGGTCTCTCCCCCTTGTTACGCGTGATCGCTCCCTCAGCTGCTGTCACATGAATTCTGAAATTGCTTGTTTAATCGTCTAATTTAGGCGTCCTCAACTTAGATGGCACCAAACCCAACAAATCTCCATCTTAACATATAACCTCCAGATCATAACCAGAACTCCCCCTCTGCAACATATGATGTCTAACAGTTGTGAATATTCAGCAAGTTCAAGCAATGTTGGAATTTGCTAGTTGTAACAGACTTCGTGAACATGTCAGCAGGATTGTGCACAATACCCACTTTCTTCACCTTGATCCGCTTCTCACTTCTCAAAAAATGATACCTCACATCTTTGTGATTGGTCCTCTTATGATGAACTTGACCCTTGGCCATACAAATTACACTCAAATTGTAACAAAATATTGTAGCCTGATCCTGATGTAACCCAAGGTCGCTAATCAAACCCTTTAGTTATACTCCCTCCTTAGCAGCTTCTGTAAATGTCATGTACTCCGCTCCGAAGTAGACAATGTCACTGTAGATTGGAGAGTAGCCTTCCAACTGACAACTGACCCATCAAGAGTAAATACGTATCCTGTCATATATCTCCTCGTGTCAACATCCCTAAAGTAGTCTGAATCACAATAACCATCAACTGCACATTATGTACCACCTTTATAAATGAGCTCAACATCAGATGTACCCCTAAGATACCTGAAGATGCTCTTCACTTCTTGCCAATGTTCCTTAGCAGGATTCCCCATGAACCTACTAGCAACACTAACAACTTGAGCAAGATTCGACCTAGTTCAAACCATAACATATATCATACTATCAACTGCACTATCTTAAGGTACTCGAGCTATATACTCTTTTCTTCATCTGATTTTGGTGCAAAAGCAATAGACAGATGTGCATTCGCTGCACTCGGAGAATCTATAGGCTTTGTTGTATACATGACAAACCTCTATAAAACTTTCTTGATGTAACCTTTATAGGATAAAAAGAGTTTGCGTTAGCTTCTGTCCCTATAGATCTATGTACCCAGAATTGCCTTTGTTGCACCCAAATCCTTCATCTCGAACTCTGTAAATAGTAGACCCTTCAATTTTTAATTATCAGACTTCTTGACATCAGCTATCAACATATCGTCAACATAAATAACCAAATAGATGATTGAACCATCCACCAACCTATTGTGACACACATAATAGTCATACGGACTCCCCGTGTAACCAATCTCTATCATATAGCTGTCAAACTGTTTATACCACTGCCTAGGCAACTTCTTCAGTCCATATAAGGACTTCTTCAACTTACACAATTTTCTTTCCTCGAAACTTGAAACCCATCTTATTGTGTCATATAAATCTCCTCCTTCAACTCTCCATGTAGAAAACTTGTTTTTTACATCTAGCTGCTCGAGTTCCGAATCCTGATGTGCCACCATTGCTAATAGCACTCTGATAGAAATGTGTCTAACTACAGGTGATAAAATCTCATTGTAGACATCCCCCTCTCTCTGCGTGAAACCTCTAGTAAACACATGAGCTTTATACTTGACCCTCTCTGATTGTCACATACCTTTCTTTTTCTTGAATACCCACTTGCAAGTCACAATCTTCCTGCCTTCTGACCTCATGGTTAACTATCATGTTTGATTCTTGTGAAGTAACTCCATCTCATCTCCCATAGCTGCATGTCACTGGAAAGACTCTGAACATGTAACTGCTTCATTGAAAGTGGTTGGCTCCGAATGATTGGACTCCACCTCCTCAGCAACCTGAATTGCATAAAACACCATATCTTCAAAACCATACCTCACATGAGGCTTCCCGAAATTAGGCCATCTAGGAGGGCTAACCCATGTTCTTCGGAAATTGGTGATGAATTCTCTGGTGCTTCTGTCTCTTACGATAAATCTTGATGAACATAATTGTGGACCGCTCAACTTTGCAGTATCTTATAGCTCCACCTGTTTATCAACACTACCAACATCTGATACAACCAAAGATCTCATAATAGGATTAAGCACATAATTTTCATCAAAGATAACATTCCTGCTTATGATAACCCTACCATTCGATGTATACCAAATTCGGTATCCCTTGACACCATCTTCATAACCCATGAAAACTCATTTTCTAGCCCTCGACTCTAACTT
The DNA here is from genome assembly GCA_022495995.1 of Adenophora triphylla var. japonica. Taxonomy (NCBI): domain Eukaryota; kingdom Viridiplantae; phylum Streptophyta; class Magnoliopsida; order Asterales; family Campanulaceae; genus Adenophora; species Adenophora triphylla. The sequence goes on from JAFEMH010007746.1 coordinate 53,501, forward strand.
CCCATCATACACATGATAATAAACAGTACAACCAAAAGTCATTAAATTAGAATAATCAACAAGCTTACGTGACCATACCTCATTGGGGACTTTGAGATCGATACATGTATGTGGTCTGCGATTTATCAAGTAACATGTTGTACTAACCGATTCTGCCCAGAACCGTTAGACAACCCTGTATTAGAGAGCATGCACCATGCTCTAGCCAACAACGTCTTATTCATGCACCCTGTAGCACCATTCTGCTGTGGTGTTCCTCTGATAGTAAGATGCCTAAAAATCCTCACTTCCTTGCAAAACTCATTGAACTCATCACTGCAGAACTCCAACCCATTATCTGTCTGGAGTCGCTTGATCTTCTTCCCTGCCTGATTCTCCACTAATGTCTTACAATGTCTGAAATTGGTGGCAGCCTCACTCTTGTGATTCATAATAATCACCTAAGTCTTCCTCGAGTAGTCATCAATCGCCGACAATAAATACTTGTTACGCTTCAATGATTTCTAATGTGAATGTCCCCAACAATCCGAATAAATATAATCCAAACTGTCCATCGTTTTATAACCCCTCCCCTTAGGAAACTTGCTTCGCTTCATCTTTCAAAGTACACAATGCTCACAAAACTTAAGATCCTGGACCTTACGGCCACATAGAAGAACATGATTCGCCAATATCTGCATCACTCTAATGCTCATGTGCCCAAGCCTAATATGACACAGCTTGGTCATATCCTCCTTGATCACTTCAGATGATTCAACCAACAATGACCAAAAAAACGTCTTTCTATGAAGGAAATACAAGGAGCCCCGATTAACGCCTCTTAGAATCACTTCAAAACCTTTGTAGACATGAAATGCTCCACATTTACCTTTGAACTGTACCCTTTATTGTCGAGCTGAATAAGAGATATCAGGTTATTTGTCATCTGTGAAACGTGTCTAACGTCGTTCAAAGTGCAGAACTTACCAACATGAGTCCACAGCTTAATAGAGTCAATACCAACCACCCTGCAAGTAACACTGTTGGCTATATGAATATTACCCCATCTACTTTCTCATAGGTTGTAAACCACATTATCCTCGGACTGATATGATAAAAAGCCCCAGAATCGAGAATTCACGCATTCGACTGTTTTGCAGACTTTTCAGTCAAGAGCATAATCCCCAGCAGAGCTGCTCGTATCAAATGCAACAACATTAGCTTCAGAATGATTCGGAGGCTCGCCTCGCTTCTTACTAGGACAATTTATCTTCCAATGTCCATTTCCATTGCAGTAATTACAAATATCATCAGGTTTCGAGCCCTTTGTGCCAGAATACTTCTTCTTCTTATTGTTGTTAGAACCCCCTGCTGCCTGATTATCTGTACTACTATTACTACTTACCTTTTGATGCAACTCTCTAGTATTGAGCGAGGATGTCACCTCCTCTAGAGTTACCGTCTCCTCACCACTGATAATAGATTCAACATAGTGCTTATATGATAAGCGCAATGAAACAAGAAGCATTAACGCAACATCCTCATCAGCAACTTTAGCATCAATATTACGCAGTTTAACTAATAAAGATGTAAATCTATATAGGTGATCCCTAATGGGCGTACCTTCCTGCATTCAAAGTGAATATAGTCTATGCTTCATATATAGCTTGTTGGTCAATGAGCGTGTCAAATATATATCTTTCAATGCAAGCCACAAAGCATTTCCAGAATCAGTATCTGCAATATCCGCTAGAACATCATCATCCAGACACCTTATGATTTTAGAGTGGGCCCTCTCATCTATCGCAATCAGATCTGCTTCTTTCTTCTCTGCTACCTTCTTCTCCTTCTCCGAACTTCCTGTTGTTGCAGCCGCGACAACACATGTGGGAACGACTTTCGCTTTCCCACTTAAATCCTGACGATTCCAGATTGTAGCAGCTAATAGAGCCTACAACCCCTTGTGTCTCAACATGGCTTTCATCTTGATTTGTCAAAGATAAAAACTATTATTTCCATTAAAATTGTCAATCGGTGATTTAATTCCTGATCCCATCTTATTCTCAAGTGGAAAACCTTAGAACTTTCTCAACCTGACTAGGTTTTGATACCGGTTTATTAGAACATATTATATGTAGAAGATAGAAAACAAATAACAATCACACAACATACAAACATTCGTGGTTCACCAACTTGGCTACGTTCACGGGCAGAGTGAGAATATTATTATCTTATGGAAATTAACATATTACAATCTCTAATCTATTGCACGAATTCTTGATAACAAGAATTTCTGGCTGTGCAAACCCTAAAACTAGAAAACAAATAAGCAAGAACTTCTCACAAAGCGCGCGACCGCACAGTTTGTCCAGAAACTTGGCGCGGTCGCTCCCCCTTATTCCGCGCGGTCGCTCCATCTGTTGCTGTCACAGGAATTTCGAAATTGCTCGTTTAATTCTCTAATTTAGGTGTCTACAAGTTAAATGACACGAAACCCAACAGTATCAACTACCTGTAATAGATGCAAACCGAAAAATCGAACCACCAGCTTAACGGTTATGCACGGTTTATTAATATAAAAAAATTGACCGACCCGTTTCAATTTCGATTGAATGTGTCGACACTGCTAATATGTCGCTTTCCAAACGAGATGTATATACTTCCCTCTGTTCTGATTTTTTTTTTTTTTTGCTGTTCGTCCCACTTCTTTCTGTATGGCCTGCCATCTGTATGTTACACAAATGATGTCGTTTTTTCAAACGAGATGTATAAAATCCCTTATTTCTTAATTTCTTATGCGGGACGGAGGGAGTATGCTTTTATATTTTATGCTAGGTAGTGATGAGTGAGTGCCTACGGCTACTAGTATTGAAGTTGGCTTACCAGTGATGATTTTTGAGTAGTTTAGGCATTCCTCTTTCTTAGTTTGCTGGAGGTGGTTTCTTTTCTTTTTATTTATTGTTAAATTTTGAATGTGGTGAGCCCAAATGGGTTTGTTTTATTGAGTCCCAAAGTTTTTTAAGCTGGTTCATAGAATTTTGGCCAGTAAAAAAGCCCAACCGACCAACAATTCATTTTAAGATTTTTAGGGCTCGTTTGATTGTCGAATAAGAATTAGCAGTACTATTAACGAGGGAATTATTATGGAAGGGATTAATACACTATAAGAAAAATGGCTTTTCTCGACACTTTTAATCCGGCACTTAATTTTGTGACATCAATTTCCGGCACTTATTTAATAAGTGCCACAAATTTTCGGCACTTTTCAGAAACTATCCGGCACTTTTTTAGAAGTGCCGCTAATTTTCGGCACTTTTACAAAAGTGCCGCTAATTTTCCGGCACTTCTTTAAAAGTGCCGCTAATTTTTCGGCACTTCTTTAAAAGTGCCGCTAATTTTTCGGCACTTTCTTAAAAGTGCCGCTAAATTCCCGGCTAGGGATGGCAATTTCACCGAACCCGATCCGTTTCGAAGGCGATCCGATCCGAAAAATTCGGATTTGGCAGATTTTTTCCCGATCCGATCGGATTTCGGATCGGATTCGGTATAGGCATGATCCGATCCGAAACCCGATCCGATCCGATCCGATATCAATGAAATATGATCCGATCCGACCCGATCCGATCCGATCCGATTCCTTTAAACTTATTTTCATTTTTATCCCCTCAAGTTTTGTCAATTGCACCTAAGTCTTCAGCTATATAAGGTAAAATGATAAATTTTACAACACAAATCCTCCTCTCTTCTCAGCGCCTCTCTCCTTTCTCTCTCTAGACGGCGACCTCTCCTTTCTCTCTCTAAACGCAAAACTCATCTCCTCCTTACGTGGCCGCACTGTTCTTCCTCTCACTCTCCAGCCACCAGCGACCTCCTCTCCTCCCTGCGCCTCTCTCCAGATCGTCTATTCATTCTCTTGTGATGGCACCTCTCCTCCTTCTCCGGCGAATCCATCTCCCCCAGATCCATCAATCGGCGTCGATCTGTTCTTCAACATGTTTTTTTGATCTATATCATTCCTTCCAGGTAAAATCCATCCAAACTCCGGCGAATTTGCTTATTAATTTCGTATTTTATAGCTTGCCTGTTTAGAAAATTATTTGTGGATTATTGTTGAATGCCCGCTATCTCACTGCCTTTGACATTTTTTTTTTTTTTTTTGAAATGCCTCGGATCGGATCGGAGCTCGGATCGGGGCTCGAATCCTAAACATTCGGATCGGATCGGATTCGGATCAGCTCTTTCTTTGTTCGGATCGGATTCGGATTAGGGCCGATCCGAGCCGATCCGATCCGATTGCCATCCCTATTCCCGGCACTTTTGAAAAAGTGCCGCAAATTTTTCGGCACTTTTAAAAAATTGCCGCAAGTTTTTCGGCACTTTCTTAAAAGTGCCGCTAATTTTTCGGCTCTTTTTTAAAAGTGCCATGAAGTTCCAAAACTTTGTCGAAAGTAACGCTAGTTTCTTACACTTTTAGTAATTTGCAATTATTTTTTGATTTAATAAATCATCTTGAAATTTTGAAATACATTTAATTACAGATAGCATTTCTTTTTTTATAGTTGAATATTTCAACTGAGTAGGATTCCATTTTCCCGAAGTAAATCTTACTAAATTTTCTTTTGAATTATCAGGATTTACTTGTTTTAAAATACCTCCATATCCTATATCGAAAGCATCCGTTTCTACTATTTTAAAATAATTTGGATTTGCCAAAGATAAACAAGGCAAACATTTAACTTTAGATTTAATTACCCTAACTGCTTGAGTATGTTCTTCAGTCCAGGGTTTAGCATTCTTTTTTAATCTAGAATACAATATAGCTGTATCTTTAGCCAAATTAGCATAATAGTCTGAAATATAATTTAGACTTCCTAAAAATCTTTGTAATTGTTTTGTATCATTTATAACATCAGGAAATTTAGAAGCAAATTCAATACTTCTTTCTATATGAATGATTTTTCCTTGATCAATATTATGACCTAAAAATCTAACTTGAGTTTGAAATAATTTCATTTTTGGTGCAGAAACAACCAAACCATTATGAATTATCAAATTTTTAAATATTTTTAAATGTTTAAAATGTTGTTCAATTGTTTTGGAAAATACTAAAACATCATCAATATACACAATTATAAATTCAGTGTAAGGATTGAAAATATTATTCATAATGTTCTGAAATTCAGAAGGAGCATTTTTTAATCCAAAAGGCATAACATTCCATTCGTAATGTCCAAATGGGACAGTAAAGGCAGTTTTATACCTATCCGATTCACTAATTTGAATCTGCCAATACCCAGATTTCATATCAAATTTTGAAAAAATTAAAGCTTCATTTAATCTATCTAATAAATCCTTTTTATTAGGAATAGGATATCTAATCCATTTTAACACTTTATTAAGTGGTTTATAATTTATAACTAATCTAGGAACACCACGTTCCTTTTCAGCTGCATTATTTACATAGAAAGCAGTACAACTCCAAGGTGATTTAGATTTTCTAATTAATTTTTTCTCTAAAAGAGAATTAATTTCATTTTTGCATAATTCTAAATATTCTCGGTTCATTTGAGCCGGTCTAGCCTTAGTAGGTATTTGTTTTTCATCAAAACCATCAATATAAGGTAAAGAAACAAAGTGTTTCTTTCTATCCCAGAAAGCATTGGGTAAACTATTGCAAATTTCATTATTAAATTGTTGCTCAATCAATTTAATTTGAGTTTGAATATTACTCTGTTTAAGTTGTTCATTAATATTCAAAATTCCTAATTCTTCTTTAAGAAAACATAATTGTTTTTCTTTATTTAAAAGAATATCCCTTACTTCATTAAGCATACGGGTATGAGGGTCTGTAATAAATTCAAATATTACTTCTTTACCATCTATTATGGTAGTTATTCCTGTTGGGTCAATATTAATTATGGGCATAATTTTATGCAAAAAAGGAGTTTCCAATATAATTATATGGGTAAGACCTTTTACCATAATAAAAGAAGTAGGTAAACAAATATTTTGATTACAAATATAAGCATCAGATAATTTGTATTTTACTCTTAATTTGTCTCCTCCTGCTTGGGTAAGAGATTGAGTAGTTTTTGAAAAGTATTTAGTAGGAATAATTCCTTCTTGTAAACAATTTAAATCAGCACCACTATCAATTAGTGCTATTTCATTTTCTAATATAAAATCTCTATTAATTACTAGAGTTATTTTCACAAACCATTTTTGTGATGTAACTTGATCTAAAAGATTTAAATATCCTTTTAAATCAGTATTACTAATGGAAGCAAGATCATTATTACTTGTAGAAGCATCCTCTTGTATTTCTTTTAATTTAAGAGATTTTGTTTCTAACAAAGTCATTCTTGTTGATAAAGATTCACTGTTATTTTTAATCTGAGAAATTTCAGATTTTAATAAATTTATTTCTCTTTTTAAATCATTAATAGAAACAGGTGTTTCTTTTACATTAGACTGTTGAAATCTATGTAAAACCTCACTTAATTGGTAAGGCGCTTCCACTATTAAAGGAGATTCTTCCTTAATTAAGGTTTTAAGGATTTTTTCTTTTAGATTAGGATCCTTAATTATCTCTATCATTTTTAAGGCATTTTCTTGATCAGCATTAAGAACATTTAATCCATGCATATCTACAATGGATTTCCAATAACTCAATTCGTTACTTAATTCATTACATTGATAATCTTTATTTTTATTAATTCTCTCTAACTCTTCCTCCCCCGAAGAAGTTAGTTCTACTAATTCAAAATTTTCATTATTATTGGAAAATTCTGCTTCATCTTCAGAATTAACAAGTAATATCTTTTTTAATTGTGAACGTAATTGTTCATCTTCTATTTCATTAAGGGCTTTTTTAGTCCAACATTGGTTAGCATAATGACCAATTTTACCACATTTATGGCAACTTATTTCAAGCTTTTTTGCTTTTCTTTTTTCATTTTTAGGCATAAAAGCTTTACCCTTTTGTTTAGGCTTAGTCTTAAAATAACGCCTTTTATAATTCTTTTTATGGGGATTTTCGTAATAATTTTCTTTATTTTTAAAAGATTTATTTTTCTTATAAACAATTTTATGTTTTTTATTGATTTTAAACTTTTTCTCAGGAATTAAAGATTTTCCTAAATCAAAAGCAAATTGTTCACAGAATTCACCTAATTGGTGCTTTTCTGATAATTTCTGTTTTTTTCAATTGATTTTTTAGCTTAATATCATTACATAAAGCTAATCCTTCATTTATACAACTACTAATTAGTTGCCCATAAGTTAATTCAGCATAATTAATATTTATCCCATCATTTTTCATCCTTAAAGATTGCCGAACCTTTTCAGCAAAAAGATGAGGAAGGCCATCTATAAATTTAGATTTCCAATGGGTTGAATTAGGATTTGTTAATTGATAAACCCTAGATAAAAATGTATCTTTATACCATCTAAAATGGGTTAAAGATGGGCATCTAAGATTTTGAAGAAGGGTATGTAACTTCTCAGCTATGGGAATTGTACTTCCTACAAAATGTTGTAGGATAGCAAGACACAAAGTATACACTGCATCTTCTTCATTAGTAACCATTGTACTACCTGATTCAGTTTTAACCATTTTTTTATGGTTTCTTATTTCTATTTTTTGAGGTTCCGTAAGATAATGATCCCACCATCCTCTTAATTGGCCAACAAAACCAGTTATAACAAAATTAGCTATGGCAGTATCACTATTGCCATGCTGCTTACAGACAGTAGAATACATTATTATTCTATGTATTACATCTAATATTTGTTTATCATTTAAGCCATCAATATTCCATTCATAAATGGCTTTTCCAGAATAAGAATTCTGAAATGGCTCAGGTTCTTCAAAAAGAAGATCTTGAGGCGAGGACCTTTGATAATAATATTTATCAAGAGGTTTAGGAGCATAAATTGGATTTAATTTACTAATATTATTATTAGTGTTTAAATCAGCAAACATATTAGTTAATTGATTAATTTCCTCATTTCCTTCTGAGGATTCAGATTGAATCTCAATCTCAGTCTCATCATTTTCAGAAGACTCATTCTGATTTGATGTTCCTTCTTTAGAAAGGATTCAGATTAAAACAGAGTATATTTAGAAAATAGAAAAAAAAATAACATTCACACAATACATAAATATATAAGTGTTTTACTAATTTAGCTACGTTTACTGGCAGATAGAGAGACTATTATTATATTTTGGAAATCAACAAATTAAAATTTCTAATATAATGCATGAATTCCTGATCACAAAAATTTCTTCATGTGCAAGCCTATTTCTAAAAAACAGATGAGCAATAACTTCTCAATTGGTTAGGGATAGGGAGTATTTATACTGTATACTCCAAACCCTATAGGGTTTTACAACCCTATACAATTTGCCGCAAATCAAGTCCAGAACGAGCTAGGGCGCGACCACCCCACCTGTAGGGCGCGATCGCCTAACAAAGCGCGCGACCGCCCAGTTTGTCTAGAAACTTGGCGCGGTCTCTCCCCCTTGTTACGCGTGATCGCTCCCTCGGCTGCTGTCACATGAATTCTGAAATTGCTTGTTTAATCGTCTAATTTAGGCGTCCTCAACTTAGATGGCACCAAACCCAACAAATCTCCATCTTAGCATATAACCTCCAGATCATAACCAGAACTCCCCCTCTGCAACAGATGATGTCTAACAGCTGCGAATATTCAGCAAGTTCAAGCAATGTTGGAATTTGCTAGTTGTAACAGACTTCGTGAACATGTCAGCAGGATTGTGCACAATACCCACTTTATTCACCTTGATCCGCTTCTCACTTCTCAAAAAATGATACCTCACATCTTTGTGATTGGTCCTCTTATGATGAACTTGACCCTTGGCCATACAAATTACACTCAAATTGTAACAAAATATTGTAGCATGATCCTGATGTAACCCAAGGTCGCTAATCAAACCCTTTAGTCATACTCCCTCCTTAGCAGCTTCTGTAAATGTCATGTACTCCGCTCTGAAGTAGACAATGTCACTGTAGATTGGAGAGTAGCCTTCCAACTGACAACTGACCCATCAAGAGTAAATACGTATCCTGTCATATATCTCCTCATGTCAACATCCCTAAAGTAGTCCGAATCACAATAACCATCAACTGCACATTATGTACCACCTCTATAAATGAGCCCAACATCAGATGTACCCCTAAGATACCTGAAGATGCTCTTCACTTCTTGCCAATGTTCTTTAGCAGGATTCCCCATGAACCTACTAACAACACTAACAACTTGAGCAAGATTCGACCTAGTTCAAACCATAACATATATCATACTATCAACTGCACTATCTTAATGTACTCGAGCTATATACTCTTTTCTTCATCTGATTTTGGTGCAAAAGCAATAGACAGATGTGCATTCGCTGCACTCGGAGAATCTATAGGCTTTGTTGTATACATGCCAAACCTCTATAAAACTTTCTTGATGTAACCTTTATAGGATAAAAAGAGTTTGCGTTAGCTTCTATCCCTATAGATCTATGTACCCAGAATTGCCTTTGTTGCACCCAAATCCTTCATCTCGAACTCTGTAAATAGTAGACCCTTCAATTTTTAATTATCAGACTTCTTGACATCAGCTATCAACATATCGTCAACATAAATAACCAAATAGATGATTGAACCATCCACCAACCTATTATGATACACACAACAGTTATACGGGCTCCTCGTGTAACCAATCTCTATCATATAGCTGTCAAACTGTTTATACCACTGCCTAGGCAACTTCTTCAGTCCATATAAGGACTTCTTCAACTTACACAATTTTCTTTCCCCGAAACTTGAAACCCATCTTATTGTGTCATATAAATCTCCTCCTTCAACTCTCCATGTAGAAAACTTGTTTTTTACATCTAGCTGCTCGAGTTTCGAATCCTGATGTGCCACCATTGCTAATAGCACTCTGATAGAAATGTGTCTAACTGCAGGTGATAAAATCTCATTGTAGACATCCCCCTCTCTCTGCGTGAAACCTCTAGTAAACACATGAGCTTTATACTTGACCCTCTCTGATGGTCACATACCATTCTTTTTCTTGAATACCCACTTGCAAGTCACAATCTTCCTGCCTTCTGACCTCATGGTTAACTATCATGTTTGATTCTTGTGAAGTAACTCCATCTCATCTCCCATAGCTGCATGTCACTAGAAAGACTCTGAACATGTAACTGCTTCATTGAAAGTGGTTGGCTCCGAATGATCGGGCTCCACCTCCTCAGCAACCTGAATTGCATAAAACACCATGTCTTCAAAACCATACCTCACATGAGGCTTCCCGAAATTAGGCCATCTAGGAGGGCTAACCCATGTTCTTCGGAAATTGGTGATGAATTATCTGGTGCTTCTGTCTCTTACGATAAATCTTGATGAACATAACTGTGGACCGCTCAACTTTGCAGTATCTTATAGCTCCACCTGTTTATCAACACTACCAATACCTGATACAACCAAAGATCTCATAATAGGATTAAGCACATAATTTTCATCAAAGATAACATTCCTGCTTATGATAACCCTACCATTCGATGTATACCAAATTCGGTATCCCTTGACACCATCTTCATAACCCATGAAAACTCATTTTCTAGCCCTCGACTCTAACTTCCCATCATACACATGATAATAAACAGTACAACCAAAAGTCATTAAATTAGAATAATCAACAGGCTTACGTGACCATACCTCATTGGGGACTTTGAGATCGATACATGTATGTGGTCTGCGATTTATCAAGTAACATGTTGTACTAACCGATTCTGCCCGGAACCGTTAGACAACCGTGTATTGGAGAGCATGCACCATGCTCTAGCCAACAACGTCTTATTCATGCACCATGTAACACCATTCTGCTGTGGTGTTCCTCTGATAGTAAGATGCCTAAAAATCCTCACTTCCTTGCAAAACTCATTGAACTCAGCACTGCAGAACTCCAACCCATTATCTGTCTGGAGTCGCTTGATCTTCTTCCCTGCCTGATTCTCCACTAATGTCTTACACTGCCTGAAATTGGTGACAACCTAACTCTTGTGATTCATAATAATCACCTAAGTCTTCCTCGAGTAGTCATCAATCGCCGACAATAAATACTTGTTACCCTTCAATGATTTCTAATGTGAATGTCCCCAACAATCCGAATAAATATAATCCAAACTGTCCATCGTTTTATAACCTCTCCCCTTAGGAAACTTGTTTCGCTTCATCTTTCAAAGTACACAATGCTCACAAAACTTAAGATCCTGGACCTTACAGACACATAGAAGAACATGATACGCCAATATCTGCATCACTCTAATGCTCATGTGCCCAAGCCTAATATGACACAGCTTGGTCATATCCTCCTTGATCACTTTTGATGATTCAACCAACAATGACCAAAAAAACGTCTTTCTATGGAGGAAATACAAGGAGCCCCGATTAACGCCTCTTAGAATCACTTCAAAACCTTTGTAGACATGAAATGCTCCACATTTACCTTTGAACTGTACCCTTTGTTGTCGAGCTGAATAAGAGATATCAGGTTATTTGTCATCTGTGAAACGTGTCTAACATCGTTCAAAGTGCAGAACTTACCAACATGAGTCCACAGCTTAATAGAGTCAATACCAACCACCCTGCAAGTAACACTGTTGGTCATATGAATATTACCCCATCTACTTTCTCATAGGTTGTAAACCACATTATCCTCGGACTGATATGATAAAAATCCCCATAATCGAGAATTCACGCATCCGACTGTTTTGCAGACTTTTCAGTCAAGAGCATAATCCCCAGCAGAGCTACTCGTATCAAATGCAACAACATTAGCTTCAGAATGATTCGGAGGCTCGCCTCGCTTCTTACTAGGACAATTTATCTTCCAATGTCCCTTTCCATTGCAGTAATTACAAATATCATCAGGTTTCGAGCCCTTTGTGCCAGAATACTTCTTCTTATTATTGTTGTTAGAACCCCCTGCTGCCTGATTATCTGTACTACTATTACTACTTACCTTTTGATGCAACTCTCTAGTATTGAGCGAGGATTTCACCTCCTCTAGAGTTACCGTCTCCTCACCACTGATAATAGATTCAACATAGTGCTTATATGATAAGCGCAATGAAACAAGAAGCATTAACGCAACATCCTCATCAGCAACTTTAGCATCAATATTACGCAGTTTAACTAATAAAGATGTAAATCTATATAGGTGATCCCTAATGGGCGTACCTTCCTGCATTCAAAGTGAATATAGTCTATGCTTCATATATAGCTTGTTGGTCAATGATCGTGTCAAATACATATCTTTCAATGCAAGCCACAAAGCATTTCCAGAATCAGTATCTGCAATATCCGCTAGAACATCATCATCCAGACACCTTATGATTTTAGAGTGGGCCCTCTCATCTATCGCGATCAGATCTGCTTCTTTCTTCTCTGCTACCTTCTTCTCCTTCTCCGAACTTCCTGTTGTTGCAGTCGCGACAACACATGTGGGAACGACTTTCGCTTTCCCACTTAAATCCTGACGATTCCTGATTGTAGCAGCTAATAGAGCCTACAACCCCTTGTGTCTCAACATGGCTTTCATCTTGATTTGTCAAAGATAAAAACTATTTTTCCCATTAAAATTGTCAATCGGTGATTTAATTCCTGATCCCATCTTATTCTCAAGTGGAAAACCTTAGAACTTTCTCAACCTGACTAGGTTTTGATACCGGTTTATTAGAACATATTATATGTAGAAGATAGAAAACAAATAACAATCTCACAACATACAAATATTCGTGGTTCACCAACTTGGCTACGTTCACGGGCAGAGTGAGAATATTATTATCTTATGGAAATTAACATATTACAATTTCTAATCTATTGCACGAATTCTTGATAACAAGAATTTCTGGCTGTGCAAACCCTAAATCTAGAAAACAAATGAGCAAGAACTTCTCACAAAGCGCGCGACCGCACAGTTTGTCCAGAAATTTGGCGCGGTCGCTCTCCCTTATTCCGCGCGGTCGCTCCCTCTGTTGCTGTCACAGGAATTTCGAAATTGCTCGTTTAATTCTCTAATTTAGGTGTCTACAACTTAAATGACACGAAACCCAACAGTATCAACTACCTGTAATAGATGCGAACCGAAAAATCAAACCACCAACTTAACGGTTATGCACGGTTTATTAATATAAAAAAATTGACCGAACCGTTTCAATTTCGGTTGAATGTGTCGACACTGCTAATATGTCGCTTTCCAAACGAGATGTATATACTTCCCTCTGTTCTCATGTTTTTTTTTTTTTGCTATTCGTCCCAGTTCTTTCTGTATGGCCTGCCATCTGTATGTTACACAAATGATGTCGTTTTTTCAAACGAGATGTATAAAATCCCTTATTTCTTAATTTCTTATGCGGGACGGAGGGAGTATGCTTTTATATTTTATGCTAGGTAGTGATGAGTGAGTGCCTACGGCTACTAGTATTGAAGTTGGCTTACCAGTGATGATTTTTGAGTAGTTTAGGCATTCCTCTTTCTTAGTTTGCTGGAGGTGGTTTCTTTTCTTTTTATTTATTGTTAAATTTTGAATGTGGTGAGCCCAAATGGGTTTGTTTTATTGAGTCCCAAAGTTTTTTAAGCTGGTTCATAGAATTTTGGCCAGTAAAAAAGCCCAACCGACCAACAATTCATTTTAAGATTTTTAGGGCTCGTTTGATTGTCGAATAAGAATTAGCAGTACTATTAACGAGGGAATTATTATGGAAGGGATTAATACACTATAAGAAAAATGGCTTTTCTCGACACTTTTAATCCGGCACTTAATTTTGTGACATCAATTTCCGGCACTTATTTAATAAGTGCCACAAATTTTCGGCACTTTTCAGAAACTATCCGGCACTTTTTTAGAAGTGCCGCTAATTTTCGGCACTTTTACAAAAGTGCCGCTAATTTTCCGGCACTTCTTTAAAAGTGCCGCTAATTTTTCGGCACTTTCTTAAAAGTGCCGCTAAATTCCCGGCACTTTTGAAAAAGTGCCGCAAATTTTTCGGCACTTTTAAAAAATTGCCGCAAGTTTTTCGGCACTTTCTTAAAAGTGCCGCTAATTTTTCGGCTCTTTTTTAAAAGTGCCATGAAGTTCCAAAACTTTGTCGAAAGTAACGCTAGTTTCTTACACTTTTAGTAATTTGCAATTATTTTTCGACCGACTTATATAAATGCATGTCACTTGTTTTGGCATTTTGACACATTGCAAATTAATGTGATTGAACCATATTAAACAAAACACTCCCGACCTCGTGAGAGCTAATTTGCCCGGGTGAATAAGAATGCCGTTTATCGCGAACAAATTCTTTCACATATATTAATTCCTATGTTTATAATTCTCTTTCTATTCGGTAGAATTTAAATTGACAAAGTTGGGACTTTCGTGACAGAGGAGCGACCTCAAGCAACAAAATATCGATATATCACCTGGATTAACTCAAGATGAGTTCGTTCACTTTTAACTTTTAATATCTGATTTTCACAATGAAAAATTGATTGTAGTTATAAGGGTATTAGTTGGGTTGTTTTTTTGCATGGTGTCAAAATGGGTGGTTTTGCGGTGGTTGATCTTGCCATCAATTACTTTTGTCCTCATCGATCCAGGTTGTATCGATTTACTACTATTTTGTTAGCTTGTGAGTGTTCCGCTCAACCATCCATATATATATGTCAAAATCTAATTGTGGAATATTGACGAATTTTGCAATGATGAGCACTCCCCTTAAGGTTTAGAGATGTAGAGATGGAAAACTTTTCAAAAGGCTAAATTTGTATCTCAAAAATAGTTATTTTTTAGAAATTATATACTCCCTCCGTCCCAGCCCACTTAGGAAATTTTGAAATGGCACGGGAATTAAGGAATATTATTAATTATAGTATTAGGAGAGAGAATGAGTGGAAAAAGTGTTGTGAGTGTGAAAAATTAAATAGGAGAGAGAATGAGTGGAGGGAATAGTAATTATAATGGTGTTGTGAGTATTAAAATAATGTAGGAGAGAGAATGAGTGGAGAGAATAGTGATTTAAGGTTTCCATTTTGGGAATTTTTAAGTGAAGTGGGACGCCCAAAATGAAAAGTTTTCTTAAGTGAGGTGGGACGGAGGGAGTATTAAGATAAGTGTGCATATAAAATAGACTAAATTTTTCTTTGAGAATAATTTATTTTTGTAGACAATTTAATTAAATACTTGTAGCTAGTGTACAATGACTATTTCATTTTATGAGGTAAATATATTACTCACTCTGAAATAAATATAAAAAAAGTGTTTAAAATAATCTTAATCATAAGAAAAATTGATTTTAGGATGTTTATTCTGGAACGTAGGCAATATAGTAAAGTTGCTTATAGAGCCAAAGGAGCCGTAGCCGAGCCGAGCTTTGAAGTTTCGAGGCTCGAATAAAAAATATTGAACTCGAGCCCCAGGAATGCATGTTCGAGCTCAGCTCGAATCAAGTTTTGAGCTTTTCGCTAGCAGGCTCGCGAGCTTTTCACGAGCTGCTCGAACTTGAGTTTTAACGAGCCGAGCTCGAGCTTCGACTTATTTTTTGAAAAAATTTTGAAATCAAACGAGTTTTTAACGAGCCGAGCTCGAGCTTCGACTTATATATATATATATATATATATATATATATATATATATATATATATATATTTTCTTTTTAAAATTGGTATATCAAGCTCATCATGATCGATGGATATTGTCCACCTCCAAATCCATGGAATTTGAAATCTTGCAAAGAATATAAAAGGACATTGTCCATAAATTAATTTCTCTGTTTGCAATTGTGCAATTAGAGGACTATTGTCACACCATGGATTATATAAATTCCCAATTTCTTTTGGCAAAATTTTCAAAGAAGGGCCAAATTTTGACCACCGAGCTATAAAACCAATTTGGAACTGGCTTTTCCAGAATTTCTGGATTTATTGAGAAAAACCAAGAATGCTTGTTCTTGGGGTTTTGATAATAAAAAACCTTTGAAAAAGCTTAGATATAATCCCAATAATTGAAATAGGCATATTGGCCTTCAGTTATTTTTACCGCTTTATCTCCATTGGGATTTAGTCCCCACTCTCTAGGGAGCAAAATTTTATTAATATGACACTTACTATAATTTATAAATTTTTCTTCACTACTACTATTGTAGTGATGAGAAATTGTTACTGATTCAGTAACTAAGAGCAAGATTTCCAGATTAGGTCTTGCTTGCCCATGGAGTCCGGGATAACCTCTTGATTCGAGGTATCTGGTCTTAATTGACCAGGCATCATTTCTGGCAATTTTGAGGTCCTCATCCTCAATATACATCACAAATTCTGTGATAGGATTCTCATAATATTCTTGCTCCATAGAATTCTCAGTATTGGCAATATCTTTATAAGATATCATCTGATTAGATGATGAGGTGGAAGCCTTCTCTTCCTTTTTACTTGGTACAGGTGCAGATTGCTGCATATTTTCTGGCCTAGCTGGGTATATTGGCCTGATTGCCATAGGAATATTGTATCCTATTATAGGAATATTTGGTACTTCATTGTACTGATTATATTGATAGGGTATTCTTCCTCGACCACGGCCATTACCGCGACCTCTTCCCCTAAGAGGGGTTGTCATTTTCCCTGTAAAAATTCTCTTGTTAAATAGTCAGCAAGAGAATTATTTTCTCCTTTTATATATTGAATATCACATTCAAAGGCAGATAATTGAGCTTGCCATCCTGCAAAAATTTGCTTAGCCACAAGATTTTTTACATCTTTTTCAATAATAGACTAGACTGAGCTACAATCAATTCTCAGTAAAAATTTTTGATTTAATAAATCATCTTGAAATTTTGAAATACATTTAATTACAGATAGCATTTCTTTTTTTATAGTTGAATATTTCAACTGAGTAGGATTCCATTTTCCCGAAGTAAATCTTACTAAATTTTCTTTTGAATTATCAGGATTTACTTGTTTTAAAATACCTCCATATCCTATATCGAAAGCATCCGTTTCTACTATTTTAAAATAATTTGGATTTGCCAAAGATAAACAAGGCAAACATTTAACTTTAGATTTAATTACCCTAACTGCTTGAGTATGTTCTTCAGTCCAGGGTTTAGCATTCTTTTTTAATCTAGAATACAATATAGCTGTATCTTTAGCCAAATTAGCATAATAGTCTGAAATATAATTTAGACTTCCTAAAAATCTTTGTAATTGTTTTGTATCATTTATAACATCAGGAAATTTAGAAGCAAATTCAATACTTCTTTCTATATGAATGATTTTCCTTGATCAATATTATGACCTAAAATCTAACTTGAGTTTGAAATAATTTCATTTTTGGTGCAGAAACAACCAAACCATTATGAATTATCAAATTTTTAAATATTTTTAAATGTTTAAAATGTTGTTCAATTGTTTTGGAAAATACTAAAACATCATCAATATACACAATTATAAATTCAGTGTAAGGATTGAAAATATCATTCATAATGTTCTGAAATTCAGAAGGAGCATTTTTTAATCCAAAAGGCATAACATTCCATTCGTAATGTCCAAATGGGACAAGAAGGCGCTTTATACCTATCCGATTCACTAATTTGAATCTGCCAATACCCAGATTTCATATCAAATTTTGAAAAAATTAAAGCTTCATTTAATCTATCTAATAAATCCTTTTTATTAGGAATAGGATATCTAATCCATTTTAACACTTTATTAAGTGGTTTATAATTTATAACTAATCTAGGAACACCACGTTCCTTTTCAACTGCATTATTTACATAGAAAGCAGTACAACTCCAAGGTGATTTAGATTTTCTAATTAATTTTTTCTCTAAAAGAGAATTAATTTCATTTTTGCATAATTCTAAATATTCTCGATTCATTTGAGCCGGTCTAGCCTTAGTAGGTATTTGTTTTTCATCAAAACCATCAATATAAGGTAAAGAAACAAAGTGTTTCTTTCTATCCCAGAAAGCATTGGGTAAACTATTGCAAATTTCATTATTAAATTGTTGCTCAATCAATTTAATTTGAGTTTGAATATTACTCTGTTTAAGTTGTTCATTAATATTCAAAATTCCTAATTCTTCTTTAAGAAAACATAATTGTTTTTCTTTATTTAAAAGAATATCCCTTACTTCATTAAGCATACGGGTATGAGGGTCTGTAATAAATTCAAATATTACTTCTTTACCATCTATTATGGTAGTTATTCCTGTTGGGTCAATATTAATTATGGGCATAATTTTATGCAAAAAGGAGTTTCCAATATAATTATATGGGTAAGACCTTTTACCATAATAAAAGAAGTAGGTAAACAAATATTTTGATTACAAATATAAGCATCGATAATTTGTATTTTACTCTTAATTTGTCTCCTCCGCTTGGGTAAGAGATTGAGTAGTTTTTGAAAAGTATTTAGTAGGAATAATTCCTTCTTGTAAACAATTTAAATCAGCACCACTATCAATTAGTGCTATTTCATTTTCTAATATAAAATCTCTATTAATTACTAGAGTTATTTTCACAAACCATTTTTTTGTGATGTAACTTGATCTAAAAGATTTAAATATCCTTTTAAATCAGTATTACTAATGGAAGCAAGATCATTATTACTTGTAGAAGCATCCTCTTGTATTTCTTTTAATTTAAGAGATTTTGTTTCTAACAAAGTCATTCTTGTTGATAAAGATTCACTGTTATTTTTAATCTGAGAAATTTCAGATTTTAATAAATTTATTTCTCTTTTTAAATCATTAATAGAAACAGGTGTTTCTTTTACATTAGACTGTTGAAATCTATGTAAAACCTCACTTAATTGGTAAGGCGCTTCCACTATTAAAGGAGATTCTTCCTTAATTAAGGTTTTAAGGATTTTTTCTTTTAGATTAGGATCCTTAATTATCTCTATCATTTTTAAGGCATTTTCTTGATCAGCATTAAGAACATTTAATCCATGCATATCTACAATGGATTTCCAATAACTCAATTCGTTACTTAATTCATTACATTGATAATCTTTATTTTTATTAATTCTCTCTAACTCTTCCTCCCCCGAAGAAGTTAGTTCTACTAATTCAAAATTTTCATTATTATTCGAAAATTCTGCTTCATCTTCAGAATTAACAAGTAATATCTTTTTTAATTGTGAACGTAATTGTTCATCTTCTATTTCATTAAGGGCTTTTTTAGTCCAACATTGGTTAGCATAATGACCAATTTTACCACATTTATGGCAACTTATTTCAAGCTTTTTTGCTTTTCTTTTTTTCATTTTTAGGCATAAAAGCTTTACCCTTTTGTTTAGGCTTAGTCTTAAAATAACGCCTTTTATAATTCTTTTTATGGGGATTTTCGTAATAATTTTCTTTATTTTTAAAAGATTTATTTTTCTTATAAACAATTTTATGTTTTTTATTGATTTTAAACTTTTTCTCAGGAATTAAAGATTTTCCTAAATCAAAAGCAAATTGTTCACAGAATTCACCTAATTGGTGCTTTTCTGATAATTTCTGTTTTTTCAATTGATTTTTTAGCTTAATATCATTACATAAAGCTAATCCTTCATTTATACAACTACTAATTAGTTGCCCATAAGTTAATTCAGCATAATTAATATTTATCCCATCATTTTTCATCCTTAAAGATTGCCGAACCTTTTCAGCAAAAAGATGAGGAAGGCCATCTATAAATTTAGATTTCCAATGGGTTGAATTAGGATTTGTTAATTGATAAACCCTAGATAAAAATGTATCTTTATACCATCTAAAATGGGTTAAAGATGGGCATCTAAGATTTTGAAGAAGGGTATGTAACTTCTCAGCTATGGGAATTGTACTTCCTACAAAATGTTGTAGGATAGCAAGACACAAAGTATACCTTGCATCTTCTTCATTAGTAACCATTGTACTACCCGATTCGGTTTTAACCATTTTTTATGGTTTCTTATTTCTATTTTTTGAGGTTTCCGTGAAGATAATGATCCCACCATCCTCTTAATTGGCCAACAAAACCGGTTATAACAAAAATTAGCTATGGCGGTATCACTATTGCCATCTTTGCTTCACAGTAGAATACATTCTTATTCTATGTATTACATCTAATATTTGTTTATCATTTAAGCCATCAATATTCCATTCATAAATGGCTTTTCCGTAATAAGAATTAAAATGGCTCGGGTTCTTCAAAAAGAAGATCTTGAGGCGAGGGCCTTTGATAATAATATTTATCAAGAGGTTTAGGAGCATAAATTGGATTTAATTTACTAATATTATTATTAGTGTTTAAATCAGCAAACATATTAGTTAATTGATTAATTTCCTCATTTCCTTCTGAGGATTCAGATTGAATCTCAATCTCAGTCTCATCATTTTCAGAAGACTCATTCTGATTTGATGTTCCTTCTTTAGAAAGGACACCGAGATTTAAATCTCTCAACTTTTGTTCTAATATTTTAACAAATTCATTAGTATTATCCTCCATTTTAAATTCTTCCACCGGTATAGGAGGTTGAATCATGGGGACATCTGGTTGCACAGATGAACATGACTCTTCTTTCTCTTTCTTAATTAATTGATATAATTGATCAATTATATTCCTTTGTTGTTTCATTTGTTGATTAATTGTCTCTTTAAGAGATATCAATTCTTTTTCTAGTGATATAAATTGATCACCTAAACAAACCAAATACGTATTAGCATAATTCTGAAGTTTAACTAAAGCATTAAATTCTTTAACTGTTAATGAAATATTTTCAAGACTATTTAAACTACCATAGGCAGTAGCCTCAATATCTTTATTTAGATTAAAAGCTTGTTCAGGTGGAAAAGGTGACTTAATCATTTTTCCTACCTTAGTATTCCAAGTCTTTTGTATTACTAGAATTTTATTACTTATTTCATCAATATGATGATTTAAAAACCACTTTACAAAATATGTAAGCTTCTGATTTTTTTCTAAATCCTCGTAATATTTATTTTTGAATTTCATTAATTCTTCGTGTGAGTATTTATTAAAATACCAATCACGAAACCATTTATTATCATCTTCTTGAAATTCTCTATTAAGAATTCCTCTTATATGACTTCCTGGAGAATAATCCATTAAATATGAAAGCTCATTTCAGATTGAGTGGGAGATTGCCTACTCTTGTTCTCTACCTTATTATAAATTCCTTCTGAAATATTATTTTGACTTATTCTTATTTCTTCTACAGATTCAACTTCTTCTCTCATTTGAGAAGTTGAAGCTCTAAAAGACTCATTAGGCATATTATAATATTCACTAGAGGAGGAATACCTAGCAGACATTGATCTAGGTAATTTTATAGTCCTTTGAGAACTAAATTTAATTTCTACATCTCCTTCGGATGTTTGAATTATTTGATCTATTTGATTATTTAATTTTGATTCGAAGTTCTATCTCTGAGGAAGGGACCAAGTAGTAGGAAAATTTATTTCATTCCACTTAATCAACCTATTGGTTGCTATATTTGAAGTCAAATAAATTAGGTTTCAAGGACTTCCGTAGTAGTTCCTGGAAGCGATATTTGTTTCACTTTACTGGATTTAAAGTATGTAAATACCTTATAAATAAGATCCTACTCAACATAATGTGCTATTATTTCACTTCCTAATTTGAAATTATAACCACTAGTACATCTTTGAACTCGGTTAATTACGCATGGCTTTTCAAAACTCTCTAAATTACTATCGAGATAAAGATATGGGTCAAATTAGGAGACTGCACATCAAAATAAAGTGGTCCAAGTGACATAGAAACTGTAGTTTCAATTAAGTAGGCTGCTAAGAGAAGGCTTAAAAGATCTCTACATCTACCATCTCTAACATATGCCATTATCTTTCTTTGGAATTAGCCTAATAAGGTCAAGGGTTTAAAGGCAATTTGCACTAATCCTATATGGATAAATTTATAATTTTTAAAAAGGAATCAAATCTTTTTACTCAATAAATTAATGGTTTGGTATTTCCACAAAGTCTAATTGTTGTTTTGCTCTAGGGGTTTTTAATATGCAAACCTAGATCTCATATAAAAGCAATCCAATATTATAAATTTGATTTGAAGGAGCCGGATGGGATTACCCGTTTATTCAATTTATCCAAATTTTTAGGATATTCTACTAATTACGCATTCTTAATTAATTCATCATGATGATCATTATCATCCATATTCATCATAAACTTGATATGTGGTTGGCCGAGATAATAGATTTCTTGCTTAAAGTATGTCTTATTAACTTTGACAAAATGAAATGACAAAAAAAGTACAATCTTTTTGGTCATCTTTCTGCAAACTTTAAGTTAACTTCGTTCAGTGTCAGCCAGAAGGGATAGACGGAAGAAATCCAACGAACGAATTGCTCATTTAAACTTCCTCAAGCAGAAGGGGATAGACGAGAAATAAATTTCAAAATCAAAGATGGACGGAATATTTTTAGCAAAAATTTTCTTTTTCTTGTTCATCTAACAAATAGCCTCTCGCCCAACGTCCTCTCGGCATTAGGCATAAAAGATGAACCTTGAAGAAAACACTAAAAACATTTCCAATTTTTTTTTTTTTACATACTTAGTTTAGTCTACATCTCAGGCCGGCCCCAACCCAGAATTTAGCTACTGAGCTATCGGTAAATATTTAAAAAATCCAATTTTTTCACGCGAATAATAAATAACATTAATTAAAGAAGAAAGGAATGAGTACCTTTCACCCCCAAAACGATGTAAGAGGCTGCGATACCACTTTGGAGGGATAGATGTAGGAGAGAAGTGTGTGTGTGGTTAATTTAGAGAGAAGGTATGAAAGAAAGAAATTCTTTTTATTGCGTAAATGGAAGCGTGCTTACAACTGGCGAATACAAACTCTCGCTTATATAGTTGGAGAGAGAGGACACTATTACAGACCCGACTTGTCCAGTTTTGGACACCACTGTCCTTTCTGAGATAAAACAAACAAGCAGCTTTTTAAAAGTAATGGACATTATTGAAGTCGAATTTACAGCATTGGGCCCCATCAGACCTTTACATCAATAATGACTTCTTTAACAAGAAAACAAAATACTTTACTTTTACTTTTAATAAAGCAAGATTAACTTGCTTAAAATTCATGTCTCCCATTACTGTAGAACTTGCATGATTGAGTGCGGCGGCTTGACTTGCTAAGTAGGCGTAATATTCTTCACAAGAAATGGATCATCTTTCTCACGGAGATATATCAATTTTATTTTTTGTTTTTTAGCCCAGCACTTTATATATTGTTCGGGGCCATAATCAAAAGTAGTCCACTTATTAGAACCCTTTTTCCTTAATTCAATTATTATTTTCTTTGTCAATCTCCTTGATTTCTTTTCGGAGCTTTTCCTCTTTCAGAGGAAACTTTAATTTCTTGAATTCATATCTAACAAGGATTGATGGCCATATTTTCTCAAATCTTTTCTTTGGAGATTTCCCCTTTGCTTTGAAGCGCTTAGCTTGTTGTGAAATTGCGCTCTGATTAGAGAGTCCCAAATGTCTTCTTGAGTGGGTTCGGGTGAGAACTTCGCTGTGGAGACAATTGAATGAATTAATAGAGTCAGTAGTGACCCATGTGATGATTGCTTTGTTTTCATCTGACTTCCATCATCCTTTGTCCTTTGATTAGGAAATGCGAGGAGAGAAATTGATTCTTCGTATGGTCACGAAAACCTTCACCATAATTTTTTCTTCGGATTAACTTTTGGATATTTTACTGCTGAAATAAAATGCTTTAGGCTACTACATTGAGCACAGAGTTGGAAACTTTTTGCTCTTTAGACTCTTTTATTACGGTCTTCATTAATAGCAACGAGATTGAATTCTAAGCGGTTATATTTTATATATATATATATATATATATATATATATATATATATATATATATATATATATATATATATATATATAACACTCAGCTAAAATTTATTCGAGCTTTTAACGGGCGAGGCTGAGTCGAGCTCAAAGGCTTGAGTCGATCTCGAATGGGAGCTCTCGTCGGAACATCACGAGGCGAACACGAGCCGGAAGCTCGAAAAAAATGACGAGCTTGAAAATCGATTCGAGCTCGTGCTCGGGCGGTTCGCCTCGAGCCCGCTCGTGCCTCGAGCTTTTTCGAGCCGAGCCCGAGCCAGGAGCTCGAGCCGGCTCGGTTCATGTAACAACCCTAGTTGCTTAGAATAAAATCACATATTTATATTTTGAAGTATAAATTTGAATTCATTAAAAAAGAAAGTATTAAGGGGATAGATAAATACAATATTTAATATAAAAGAAACACACAAGGTTGACTAGGATTTATAAAATGTGTTGAAAGAAAACTTTTTATTAAGTTTGTACTACCTCCGATCCAAAATAAGCGTCGACTTTTTGGGTTCTCACATGTTTTTAAGAAAATCAATTATTATTATGATTTAATGAAAAAACTAACAAATTTTGCTCATCTAAAAGTGACAGATTAATCGGAGGGGGAGTATATTTTACTTGTATTTTTAGATTTCTTTTTATTTTTGCTTTTCCTTTTCCTTTTTGTACTCATGTTTCCTAGGAGGATATAATTCTTTTCCCGATTAGAATTTTCACCAAATTTTATTTCATGGTTACTCTTTTCCAATCCCTCCCAGCTTTTCCCAAATTCCTTTGATTACGTTTTCCTACCCAAAATCACTTACGCTTTGCGACCTAATCTACCCACACAAGCCGAAACACACGCCGCTCTGTTTCCCCTTTCTCTTCTCGCCATCGCTCTCACTCTCTCT
>JAFEMH010007747.1:0-78173 GCA_022495995.1 Adenophora triphylla var. japonica
AAAGTTTGTGTAATCGGGGTGGCTTTTGATAGAGATTATATAGATACATACTTTTCCTTCCCGCTACAAATCGCACACTTTCCTCATCCTGGGCGTCCCATAGGTGGCAAATTTGCACAGCTTCCTAAAATGGCAAATAATTTTTACTATTCCCTCTACTCATTCTCTCTAACCTACATTATTTTAATACTCACAACACCATTATAATTTATTATTCCCTCCACTCATTCTCTCTCCTATTTTACTTTTTACACTCGACAACATTTATATCATTATTTTTTTCCTTAAATCTCCGCGCAAACAGGAATGCGCGGTTTGTCAGCTGATCTGACTGAGGGAGTATATGTGTATATATGGGTAAAGCAATATATATAAAATGATCAATTTACGTTAAGAAATCGGGTAGCAAATTTGAAGTCATGTAATAGCATGTGATTATTTTATCTAGTATGTTGTGTTTTTTTAATTCCTTTCATATATTTTGGCTTATTGAACTTAATTTTCTATATTATTTGTAAATTTGCATAATGTGATATTTTTATTTATTATTATGTTTTTGGATTTTACATTTGTGATTATGGAAAGTTGTAATCTCGTATTAAATATTTAATACATGAATGTAGCATTGATATTCAATTTATTATTAACAACACATATAATTGTAGTGTTATTATTTCAAGAAGGCTTAAAATGGTAAACACACACATTTCGGGTAAAACGAATTGGTTTAAAAGACTGGAAAATCAAAGGCAAAGCCTGCCTAATTCAGAAATCTTAGCTCTTCTAGATCTCTGTCTCTAAGAGCTTCATTAACACCAGATTCTCGGAGCAAATCATTTTCATGAGCTTAACAGCTTTAAAAAAACCAAAAAGCCACCTAACTTCCACTTCCATGTTTTTTGCTCAAGTCAATTCTAATCTACAACAAACAAACATAAATTCACATTCACATTCATATGCATTTTAATTATCTCTTACCGTTTTATTTTCTAAGAAACTTTAATATATTTGTTCAAGTATATCAATAAGTTATTAAATTATCTCTTATCATCAGCTTTTTATTTTTAAGGATATTAATTCAAAATCATAAATTCATGCCTTTTAATTAAAAAATTTAAAATTTAAAAATTACTAATTACCAAATACAGGCATGGATAACGATCGACGAATAGAATCGCCACGTGGAAATTACATGTCATAATTTCACGTGGGCAAGATGTGGGCACGACATTTATCTTCTCGCTTTAATATTAATATATAGATGCACTCCAAATAATATTGATAATCTAAAAATTGGACTAAAGTGTTGTAAATAAAAACGTAAGGCATGAAATAGTGAATTATTCGAAAGTTTAATCTGTGTTCATTGTTAGTAAAGTGTAGCAATTGAATTGTTAAATGGTTCAGATCTAATCTCTTATTTACAAAAAACTTTACCGTTCTCGTTCAAAAACACATTTTTCATAATCACTTGAAATAATGTTTTGACAAAAACTCATGTGAGAACATGAATACCCGTCTTATTCATGAGACGGGTCGGATCCATGACCCGCGCCAAGGTGTATCAGCGCTCGCCCAAGTCATTCCATGCCTTGCCAACAGCCTTGTGAAAAGTAACAGTTACCATAACATAATGTAATAATTGTATGCATATAAAGTAATAGTTTGTATACATTAAAGTAATACATATATACAGAAAAGTAATAGTATTTTTTCTGCCTTCTGTCGCGTCTCCTGTAAGTACACGAGACACGCGCGTGAGTTTACAGACACATCTCGTATGAACTCACACGAGATGTGTCTCGTGTGAACTCACACGAATGTGTCTCGTGTGAGTTCACACGAGATGTGTCTCGTGACTCACACCAGATGTGTCTCGTGTATACTTACACGAGATGTGTCGCCGTCCGGGTTTCTGTCATTTGGCCCGCCTTATTCATGAGACGGATATATAACTGTTCTCACGGGAGACCAGCTCTAATGTTTTTTCATAAGATCAACTCGGTGGTGAAATTCTGAAGAAAAAAAAAAAACGCGTTTTTTCCTAAAGATTAGAAGAAAAATGTGTTTTAAATTGAGTCGTTTCATATTTCTAAATAAATATAACTTTTTAAAAAATGTGCAGTGACAATTTTTTTAATTGCGCGATGAAATTTTTATAAAAAACTAAAACGTATTAACACAATCAAATACTCCCTCCGTCCCAATCTAAATGTCCAAACTTTCCATTTTCCGCGTCCCCATTTAAAATGTCCCATTTCCAAAAAAGGAAAGTTTTTTCACTATTCCACCCACTCATTCTCTCTCTCCTACTTTACTTTTACACTCACAACATTCTCTCTCATAACTATCCTTTTAATCTCATTCTCTCTCCTATTTAATTTTTCATTCTCACAACATTTAAACATTTAAACTTTTTCTTCCGTCCAATAAGGCGTCCATTTTTTGGGCGGCACGCAAAATTAAGGAATTGGGAGGGGGAAGTAAAAATGACGCGAGCCTAATTTGAAAATAGGAAAGAGAATTAATGGTAATAATAGTAAATTATAATGGTGTTTGGGTATTAAAATAATGAGCGAGAGAGAATAGCCTAGGAATAGTGAAGATTTCTTTGTCAAAAAGGAAAGTGAAAGCTATTAACGAGACACCCAAAATGAAATTGGAAGTGATTTGTACTATTGGGAAAAGAGTATGCTGATACTCTTTGAAAACAATTTTTTGTTATAAATATATTTGAGGTCAAATGAAGTACTAGAAAAGTGAAATGTAACCTAATCATGGCTGCACCGCTATAACAATTTACTGCATTTAACTTGTACAAATACTACTTCTGTTCATTTAAAATTTCACTTATTTCTTAAATGAATATTTCTGCATTCATCTTATAATTTTTTTTTTTTTTTCAAAATATTGCTTTTTAAAAATTTAAGTACCAAATTAACATGGATGAAAACGTTTGTACCAAACTAACACTTTCAAATGGATTCCGGAATTATGAAATCCGGAATTACCAATTCCAGAATTAACTTTTTTTTTTTTTACAAACTGAAAAAATGAATTTTTGAGAAAATTGAATTTCGAAAGTTGCATTTCCGGAATCATTTAAAATTGAATTCCGGAAGTTGCATTTCCGGATTCATTTGGCGTTGACTTTAAAATTAACTTTATACAACTAAATTCTCTTTTTCTAATAATTTCTAACATATCACCAAATTTGGCCATGGCTGTTGGAGTTCTGTCCCTAAACTTGCAGGTATATAATTAAACCATCCATCACCCATTTCCATAAGACTTTATAATTATGAGCAAGTTATAAACTAATTCATTTCCATAAGACTTTATAATTATGAGCAAGTTATAAGCTAAAACAAAGAGGCATTGATCCAAATACTCACAAGCCACTTTCCATAACAAAGTTAATTTTCATAGTAGTAACTAAAAACCACGGCCGCGGCGGGCAGCGCGGCGAGCCGGCTCTATGGATGAAGGATCCTATGAATTGCTAAGCTTAATTTACTGGTAGTAATTTATCAAATCCACCACCAACCCATGAGTTCTTTCTCAATAGATTTTATAAGCTTTTAAAACAAAGAGGCATTGATCCAAATACTCACAAGCCACTTTCCGAGGTACTCGAAAACGAGGAAGACAAAGTTAATTCTCATAGTAATAACAAAATTACGGCCGCTGCGGCATGCCCGAATGTGGCATGGATGAAGGATCCTATGAATTGCTAAACTTTGTCGAAACCGAGAATAATTCTAAGTCACCGTCTGTGGCGCCGCCCTCACACCCTCTCATTGAAAATACATTGTACTAGTACTACTAGCCTAATTTATCAAATCCACCACCAACCCATGAGTTCTTTCTCAATAGATTTATTGCCTCTCACTGTGAAACCTCTACCACCGCCACCAAAACCTCCGATTTTTCGGATTTCTATCATTCCACCACCAATTAAACAACTACCCACACCCCAATATTGGTCTATCTACGAATTCCGATTCTAGGGTCCTGGTCCTGCTTTTCAATCCAAATTCTTCGACCAATAATATTCTTCCATCAATTATCAAGCCTTCTTCTTCTCCCAATATTACCCTTGGTAATGCAAATTTGCTGAATTGGGACAACAATGACGGAAGTGGTGCCAACAATGGTGGAAGCAACAGTTATTCTTTCTTTGATACAAATAATGGGTTTTCATCAAAGATTGTATAAAGTTAATTTTAAAGTCAACGCCAAATGAATCCGGAAATGCAACTTCCGGAATTCAATTTTAAATGATTTCGGAAATGCAACTTCCGGAATTCAATTTTTTACGAAAATTCATTTTTTCAGTTTTGTAAAAAAAAAAAAGTTAATTCCAGAATTGGTAATTTCGGATTTCATTATTCCGGAATTATCGATTCCGAAATCCACTTGAAAGTGTTAGTTTGGTACATACTTTTTCATCCATGTTAATTTGGTACTTAAATTTTTAAAAAGCAATATTTTGAAAAAAAAAATCAATTTTCTTATGTTTAAGTAATTTTATATTTTAAAAAACAGCTTATTAAATACTAAATTATTTTTTATTTTTTCCAAGCTTTTTATGATTTTTTCTGATTTAAAAAAAAAAACTGAAAATCCGTTTAAGCCCGTGGATTTTCGGATTCGGGCCAAACGGGCGGGTTGGGGGGTCATTTTGGAATGGGACGGGCCGGGTTTAGGCCCGTTTAGTGAGACGGACAAATGGGCTTATATCCATTTCTCCCGCAGGTTTTTGGCAAAGGGGCTGGGCCGCCCGTTTGGCTATCTCCAATTAGGACCAATGACCATTTATATAGTTGCACAATGATTAATTACTAGATATGCACTTGATCATGTGCAACAATCAAAATTAAACCCTTAGATGTCGTTTGGTAGTAGAAGAGGATAAGGATAATTATTAAGGAGGGGATTATTACTACAAGGATTAATAGGAAGGGTCATAATTATCCCATGTCAATTTTAGGACTCATATTTGGTAGAAAGAATGTAAAACACAACAATCCAACTTAGATTAGTAGGTAAGTTTCAAAATGCCCAACCCAAAAAAATATTTTTTTAGCGATTTTTTTTTTTTTAATGTTCGAGAAGATAACACCCAAATTCATCATTGATCTGAAGAATGAAAGAAACCAAACAAATTAGGAGAAATTAAAAATCAAAAAGAAAAGGATGAATAGAGCAAACATCACAGAGAAATAAGAATTCTAAGATTGGTGTAATGATCTAGGGGTTAAATAGATGACCGTTGGTTGTTACCGTTAAGTAGCAGTTATCTCAGTTACGTTAAGTGGTGTCGTTTTAGTTAAGTTAGAACTTTGTCGTTTTAGCTCTTGTTATTCACGCCCTTCCCATGTTATAAGGCGTGACTGATTTTGGAAAAGCATCAATGAAAATATCAACAATTTCCTCTCCAAAATTCTTCTCTCTCTCTCTCCTCAATTCTTCTATCTCCCAACTCAATTCTTCTTCTGTTTCTCAACCCAATTTCTTCTAATTTCTCCCTTCTATCATAATTCTCTCAAATTTGTAATTTCAGTTGTGAATCTCCTTGCCGGTTCATAACAAGTGGTATCAAAGCTTTCTCGATCAAGGTGTTGCTGTTGCGAAATGGAGCCTTGTTACGAAGCAAAGGTGTTCAGCATCTTCAAACTATTCGATGTGAATGGGGACAGAGTTCTTAGTCGAGAGGAAATGGCAGTATATGCAGTCTCCGTAAACCCTGTGGCTAAAATTAGTGATGAAGAAATCAACGCTTATCTCAATGAGATCTTCTATACATATGGCGAAATCGTAGATGGTAAGGAAGGGCTGACATACGCTGGGTTGTTGTTTAGCTACTATGACGGCTTTGGCGATGCGAATCGAGATTTTGATACCTTCGCCTATGACCTAAAGCTGATTGACCTGGACCCGATTGAAGATGATATCTCAAGGGATGCAGAAATTGAGCAAACTACAAAGAGAGAACAAGCAACTGAAAACCACGCCAAGTGTTCGATAGAATGCCAAGGTGAAATAATAGAGGGATTGCTTGAATCAGGTAATCATTATTCATTCCCTAGATTTCTTAGTCCTTCTGCTCAAATGAAATGTGTATTCGCAAAAGGAGCTGGAAGTAATTATGCTCCTAAGATGGTGGTTGAATTGAAGGAGTTTGGAAAAAATTTAATGGATGATAGGAATTGGATTCATAGAAATGAAAAGGATGCATCTATATTTTGTTTACATGTTGATACTTTAAAATTTGGTCCGAGAGCATCATTAGAGTTGTTGTGGGATCCAGGAGGTTTCTGGAAGGATATTGAGATGCTTTGCCATTACAGGTTGCATAGTAATGTGCAATCAATGACTGAATTAACAGGTGATTTGCTGGGTGATGAAGGTGGTTTTAGTGCTGCAAGTTTTGTTTCTGCTAGTATTAATGTTGTCCTAGTCCTTTGTGATGATGTTTCAAGTAAATCGTTCTACAAGGTTGTTATTATATTAGGAAGTGGAAGGGGTCAAGAGTCCGCTTATGCTAGATGGATGCTTACTGCCACCATCTGTGGGAATGTTTTTGCCTCACAGCTCGTTGATACAATTCTTGCAGGAATACTAGTTGTGAGTGGACCAAATATATGCCTGTTAACTTTGAAGAATCATAACAAGGATCACTTAAGTTTTGGTTTGGGATCTGATGGCTACAAAATAGAGATGATGTGTGTGGGAGACGATTATGCTTTATCACCGCCACGAGGCAATTTTGAGCGAAGGGATTTTGTTGGCACAATCTTGATTCATAAGGGTGGTAGATTGGCAAGGGTTAGTGGTCCTTCTCTTGCTCATGTTACTGCAGCCAGACATAAATCTGGAATAACAAGAATGATGAGTGTTGCCTTGTCCTTTTGTATAAGATTCAAACCACCCAAAATAGTAGCACCAAAATTGACTAGGTTGCGAGTAATTAATGAGGTAGCTACTCTGGTTGTTCATGTCTCTGATGAAGATAGTGGAGAAGGTGATATTGTGAATTGGCATAGAAATGAAGACAATAAAGTTGGCTGTAAGGGTAAAGACTTGCGCCGTGATGAGGGAAGCAAATATAGGTGGGATAGAGATAAAGAAGATATGAAAGGTAGTGGTTTAGGGTGCACTGATGAACCTGAATTCAGTGAATTGCATGTGTTATATAATGCATTTCATGAAGCTGGGTTGAATTTGGCAAAACAGGGGGTTGCCATTATATCAAAGAATTCAGTGTTAGACAAGACTACAGGAATTGAGGGTTGGTGTTGGGCTAACAATGGTTGGTGTTGGGCTGAATTGAGCAAGAGAGAGCTAGTGTTATTTAATTGGTGGCGTAATCAAGTGGATGGAGCTTGTTTAGAAGGGTATGATGCTCGAAATCATGTTACTTTGAAATTATTGGTTACATGGTTCAGTATGAATTGGATTAAAATGAAATATATTGATATGTTGGCTGCGGGCAGTGCAATGGTTATGCTCAAAGAGAAAAATGGAACACCAAAATACTCATGGTCTGAATTGAAGTGTGGAGGTTTCATAGACGATGCTGCATTAACTGATGGGACCTTATTGGCAACAAAGGGTGGGTTAGCTGCTCCAATAATTGCTGCATATTTTGGTGCTTTAGCAATAACATTGATTACTATGATTCTCGTGATTGGAGCAAATGGTTTCTTGATGTTGCAACCGGGTTGCCGCAGCTGTGGGGAGGGTACGTGTACGAAATGGGCCGCATTCATAGAAGCTACTGGAGCTCAATTTACAGGAACTAAAATGGGTATCAGAAGAGCGAGTGTTGATGGATATGGATTAAAAGCTATAGAGAAAAATCACATGCAAGGCTGGCTGGCTATTGAGCTCTTGAGCTTGGGGTTTATTTTTGAAGAAAAGTATTTTATCAAGCCATTGAAGGAACCAGATGATAAACTAGGCATGTGTATACTTAAATGGGGTTCCAAGAATCTATTCACTAAGAGAATTTTTAGTCCAAAATGGCTCACTTTGAGACTTGCAATGGAGCTGAAGACTCGAGGTACTGTGCTGATGGTGTTAAGCTCACTTTTAGTAGCATTGGCTTGACTTTCAATTTATGAGCATGCTGAAATTATAAAGGTATTCAAAGCTAACATCTTGCAGAAAACTGATGGCCTATTTCTTAAGTGTTGTCGTGAGGTTGCAGAGAAGTACCCTGAGATAGTATATGAAGAAGTTGTAATTGACAACTGCTGTATGATGCTTGTGAAGAATCCTGCCATTTTTGATGTTTTAGTGATTCCTAACCTTTACGGTGACATCATCAGTGATCTTTGTGCGGGGTTGATAGGGGGATTGGGTTTAACACCAAGCTGCAACATTGGTGAGGGAGGTATTGCTCTTGCTGAGGCTGTACATGGTTCAGCTCCTGATATTGCTGGAAAGAATTTGGCCAACCCAACTAAATGGGGTTACTACATGATGTTCTTTGGAGTTACTACACTTCTCAAACATGTTAAGGTCACTAACTTTGCTGGACTAGCTGAACTAAGTCAGAATTATGGCTACATGGAGGATGGCTCTAGCTTGTCTCATGCTAAGTGGAATGTCAAGTGTGGTTACAGAATTACCAAATGTGCCAAGGGAATTGGTTAAACATAATCCTTGAGGACAAGGATTGTTTGAAGGAGTAGGGAATGTAATGATCTAGGGGTTAAATAGATGACCGTTGGTTGTTACCGTTAAGTAGCAGTTATCTCAGTTACGTTAAGTGGTGTCGTTTTAGTTAAGTTAGAACTTTGTCGTTTTAGCTCTTGTTATTCACGCCCTTCCCATGTTATAAGGCGTGACTGATTTTGGAAAAGCATCAATGAAAATATCAACAATTTCCTCTCCAAAATTCTTCTCTCTCTCTCTCCTCAATTCTTCTATCTCTCAACTCAATTCTTCTTCTGTTTCTCAACCCAATTTCTTCTAATTTCTCCCTTCTATCATAATTCTCTCAAATTTGTAATTTCAGTTGTGAATCTCCTTGCCGGTTCATAACAATTGGGTTCATTGCTTCGTCATTTATTTGAGATTCCACGCCTAACCCAGATTCCAATCTTGAAGATGGAACAATATAAAGGGGACATCTGCGATCAGATCTAAATAAGAATTCTAAGATTGGGTTCATTGTTAAAGAACAAGATCTTGTTTGAATATGAGGGAAACTGAAATTGATCTTTGTTAACTATGAACACTGCAATTTTACGGGAAGAGGGAAATGGGGGGGCCGATGATGGAAAGAGCAAAATCAAATGTAAATTATAGAGACATTATTAAAGCATAACAATGGTGGCAAAAGAAATAGCGTTGCTGCTTTGGGTGATATGGAGAAGGGTCAATTGGCCTAATTAAGAAATTGAAGAGATACTACACTTGATTTCACACGAATGTTGAGGGGTATATTTGTCCCAAAAACTTATCCGGATAAGCTCTAGCACCATCATTATTAAGAGTAGGTTTTGGGGGAAACTAGTTTCTCCCTAACATTATAAAAAGTCTTGTTTTAAAAACCGAAACAAAGGCACGTACAATTTTTTTAAAATAAAAAACAAGACTTTTTATAATATTTGGGGAAACTAGTTTCCCCCAAAATTTTCTGCATTATTAATACCTCCTCTAAGGGGGATAAATAGTGAGGGTATAAGAGGTTCATCCGGGTGGGACAGATTAATAAATTTGGGTCTTATTTCCAACCAAACGGCTTCCTTATTTTCAACTGTATTAATAATTCTTATTCCGGTGCTAATTCGAGCTACCAAACATAGCCTTAAAAAGTTACAATTATCACCAAATTAATATCAATTTTATATTCTAAATATGTGAGATTGATGACTATTATAAACACTTAATTATTTCACGATATCATGATTTTGGCTACCATGAATACTCAACGGGCCAATGGGTAGTATTTACATAATAGACAGGTTTTCATTAAATGTGAGAAAAAATGGTAGATTCAATAAAAAAAATATTTGACTTTTTTTTTGAATTTTGACCACAAATATATGACAATTTAATTATGTTCATGAAATTCTAAAAATTTCTATTGATTCACCATTAATAATATTATCAACAACAACTTTTAGAATTTCATGAACATAATTAATCTCTCATAAATTTGTGGTTAAAGTTCAACAAAAAAAAGTCAAAAGGGACAAACATTTTGAGACGGAGAAAGTATGACTTAAGTTAATCAGTCCATTAAAGAGATTACTTTAGGTTTCAAAAAGAGATACTCACAACTTTACAAATGGGAAAGGATAGAGATTGCCTAATTAAAGTTGAGAATATTAATTAAGTATTTATTCTGACTGTCCATTATTTTTAATTTTTGTCATAAAATAAAACCCACATCATTTGTTTAAGTAAAAATCTTAGGAAAAATCAGTTTTTTCACGTAAATTTGGAAAAACTAAATTTTAAAAATGTGCGGTGATATTTCGTAATTAAACTTTTTAAAAAATGACGTGATGACATTTTCGTAAATAATCGAAATTTATGAATACCTCTGACACTTTTTATAACTAAAACTGACACTATTTATTATTGCACATGACACTTTTTAACACTAACACTGTTGTACTTAACAATAATACTTGCATTAGAAAAACACCAACCGACCCAATTCTACACTAGACGTGAAACTTAAAAATACT
This sequence comes from Adenophora triphylla var. japonica, assembly GCA_022495995.1. Taxonomy (NCBI): domain Eukaryota; kingdom Viridiplantae; phylum Streptophyta; class Magnoliopsida; order Asterales; family Campanulaceae; genus Adenophora; species Adenophora triphylla. The sequence continues at coordinate 10,713 of JAFEMH010007747.1, forward strand.
ATTACTCGAAAATGCCACAGTGCATTTTAAATGAAGTTCCACTTAATTACGAAAATGTCACAGTGCATTTTTAAAACTAGTTTTTTTTTTATATGTTTTAAAAAATAGTTTTTCATAAAACTTGCCCTCTTTGTTTGTTTACGACGCCACGGTAGGTCTTTATTTTTTTTTTTTTAGCTATATTTATGCTTGAGTTACTAAATCTAAACAAACTTAGTTTTGTAGATATACTAGTACTCTCCTATCCGTGCCAATAACACGGTGACAGTACAACATGAATAATGTGTGGTTGAGATCATAACCTCCAAATGCATTTAGTTTAGTATATATGATTACATTGAAAATAATCAAAACACCATAAAAAAGAAAAAAAAACAAATATATTAAAATATTAAAATTTTCATTTGATTGCAAGAACAACAATATTGATGGTCCCTTACATAACCCCACCCCCACCCACTTAACTCTTTTCCCTCAGCCCCCTCACCCTCTTTATGTAACCCACTATCCTTATAACTTAGTATGATTACATTGACACGGCGACAGTACACAAATTAAAAAAATGATGAAATTGCATTCCTCTCATCAAAAAATAAAAATAAAAATATATACCCAATATTCTGATGATTATTTTGTGCCATAATCAACATTTGCTGGAGGGTGATTTGTTTGTGTAACTGTAGTAGAGAATATAAGGAAGTATTGTAGTTTTTGTGCAAAAAAATAATAATATATAGTTGTATTTTCTTCATGTTGGAATAAACTACGATACTTGAAAATTAAAATATACTTTTTTTTTAACTCGTCAAAAAGAAAAAAAATAACAATTAGTTTGGGCCAAAGAGTAATAACTAATACAAAAATTATTAGTATTATTTAACTAAATATTGATGAGAACAAATAAATTATTTTGTAAGAATAAATTTAATATAAGATTTGGACCAGATTAGATAAATTGGGCTACTGGTGGACCAATTTTTTAAGCGTTTTTTATTTTGGCAATATTATTAAATTTTGGCCCGATTTGATCATTTTGGTCATTGGTGGCCAATTTTTTAAACATTTTTCTATCTGGATCATACTATTAGAAATGTCATGATTATATTATTTTATTTTGATAAATTTGTATTTTCAAAACATAATATTTTTTAAACTGGCCATTGGTGGCCAATTTTTTAATCATTTATCTATCTGGATCATACTATTAGAAATGTCAATTATTTTTTAAACTGATCATTGGTGGCCAATTTTTTAAGCATTTATCTATCTGGACCATACTATTAGAAATGTCCATGATTATATATTTTTTTTATTTTGGTAAATTTTTATTTTCAAAACATAATACTTTTTAAAATTTAATTTTTAAACTTCATTTTTATACAAAATTTATTAGTATTATTTAACTAAATATTGATGAGAACAAATAAATTATTTTGTAAGAATAAATTTAATATAAGATTTGGGCCAGATTAGATAAATTGGGCTACTGGTGAACCAATTTTTTAAGCATTTTTTATTTTGGCAATATTATTAAATTTTGGCCCGATTTGATCATTTTGGTCATTGGTTGCCAATTTTTTAAGCATTTTTCTATCTGGATCATACTATTAGAAATGTCATGATTATATTGTTTTATTTTGATAAATTTGTATTTTCAAAACATAATATTTTTTAAACTAGCCATTGGTGGCCAATTTTTTAATCATTTATCTATCTGGATCATACTATTAGAAATGTCCATTATTTTTTAAACTGGCCATTGGTGGCCAATTTTTTAAGCATTTATCTATCTGGACCATACTATTAGAAATGTCCATGATTATATTTTTTTTATTTTGGTAAATTTTTATTTTCAAAACATAATACTTTTTAAAATTTAATTTATAATATTTAATTTTTAAACTTCATTTTTATACAAAAATTATTAGTATTATTTAACTAAATATTGATGAGAACAAATAAATTATTTTGTAAGAATAAATTTAATATAAGATTTGGGCCAGATTAGATGAATTGGGCTACTGGTGGACCAATTTTTTAAGCGTTTTTTATTTTGGCAATATTATTAAATTTTGGCCCGATTTGATCATTTTGGTCATTGGTGGCCAATTTTTTAAGCATTTTTCTATCTGGATCATACTACTAGAAATGTCATGATTATATTATTTTATTTTGATAAATTTGTATTTTCAAAACGTAATATTTTTTAAACTGGCCATTGGTGGCCAATTTTTTAATCATTTATCTATCTAGATCATACTATTAGAAATGTCCATTATTTTTTAAACTCTAATTTACTGATGGCCAATTTTTAAGCATTTATCTATCTGGACCATACTATTAGAAATGTCCATGATTATATTTTTTTTATTTTGGTAAATTTTTATTTTCAAAACATAATACTTTTTAAAATTTAATTTATAATATTTAATTTTTAAACTTCATTTTTGTACAAAAATTATTAGTATTATTTAACTAAATATTGATGAGAACAAATAAATTATTTTGTAAGAATAAATTTAATATAAGATTTGGGCCAGATTAGATAAATTGGGCTACTGGTGGATCAATTTTTTAAGCGTTTTTTATTTTGACAATATTATTAAATTTTGGCCCGATTTGATCATTTTGGTCATTGGTGGCCAATTTTTTAAGCATTTTTCTATCTGGATCATACTATTAGAAATGTCATGATTATATTATTTTATTTTGATAAATTTGTATTTTCAAAACATAATACTCCCTCTGTCCCGCTACAAACCGCACACTTTCTATTTTGGGCGTCCCATTACAAACCGCACACTTCCTAAAATGGCAAAGAATCTTTACTATTCCCTTCACTCATTCTCTCTCCTACATTATTTTAATACTCATAACACCATTATAATTTACTATTCCCTCCACTCATTCTCTCTCCTATTTTACTTTTACACTCACAACATTTATATCATTATTTTTTTCCTTAATCCCCGCGCAAACAGTAACAGTGCGGTTACTAGCGGGACGGAGGGAGTATTTTTTAAACTGGCCATTGGTGGCCAATTTTTTAATCATTTATCTATCTGGATCATACTATTAGAAATGTCCATTATTTTTTAAACTGGCCATTGGTGGCCAATTTTTTAAGACCATACTATTAGAAATGTCCATGATTATATTTTTTTTATTTTGGTAAATTTTTATTTTCAAAACATAATACTTTTTAAAATTTAATTTATAATATTTAATTTTTAAACTTCATTTTTATAATATTTATTTTTTACTGACTTAGGGTTTGTGTCTGGATCAAAATACATGAATTGATCTTGATTTGATAATTTGGGTCATAATATGGGAAGGTAAGGACGGTTACGGGGAGGTGGACGGTTATGGGGAGTTGGAAGTTACAGGCGGTTAAGGAGGGTGGAAGGGTTTGAGTCGTCAGATCAAAATTCTGACTTTCAATCTCAGCCACCATTTATAGGGGGGCTAAGAGGCGGTTAAAACCCCCCTGTATTGTATTATAGATTATTTTGGAAGGCTGATACTTCTAACATAAAACATACCACTCGCTCGTAATGAATAGTAATAACAATACAATCCTTATTATCACCGAAAATTAATCCTACTTGTTTTGTATTTTATTCGAGAGAGTAAATATGAGTTATATGTGTATTTTTTTATAAGTTATATTTTATAATAAGATTAAATTATAAAAAAATTGGGCTTTAATACAATTTGATTGCACACGTACACCAAATCCGTTCTTAACTCTCACCATTCGTCCACTATTTTGGTGCTCCTAACAAGTTCCTGCATGCGCGAATATTAGGACTTTGTTTTTGCCAAGAAATACTCGAATGTGGGTCCAAACAATGTCTTAGTGGAATTGTTGAACAATGTTGCTGATAGTGATAGTATGATATGCTTTGTTTTGTACATATGTTTAATGTCAAAGGTCGAGCCAACAACTTTCCTAAGACGTGTAATTCCATAAACTAATTGTTCTAGTTGAGCAAATAGTTTCATTTACCCAATCTGTACCCAACTCATCATATTATTAAGATCATCTATCTATCTATCTATGATCGTTTCAACACCCTCATTTTTTCAATACCCCATAAAATTTGACACATCAGCTTCTCTCTCCTTCAACTAATTATTCAACACCCCATTCAACTTTTAACCCCTACAATAGTTTCAACACCCATATTTTTTCAATACCCTTCCAACTCATCATCCTATACTCACCACTTTTATTTTATTTTATATTCTTTATTTTTATGATTAATAAAATAATAATTATTATTAATAATTAAAAAAATAATAATTATTATTATTAATGATAATAATAATAATAATTATTATTATCATTTATAATTAAAAAATACTTCAACTGTTTAATTTTTTTTTCACGCACCTTCGAAGTAGGTGGCGAGATCAGAACAAAAGAAAAAAAAAAGGGAAAACTTCAGTCTCTTCACGCGCCTTCAAAGAAGGTGGGCACCTCGCGCCTTTTCCGGCCCAATGGGAGCGCGACACGTGACAAAATGGGGCCCAAATTTTTTTTTCAACACTTGTTGAATTTTTTCAACAAATCCAAAATTTTCAACTATTTAATTTTTTTTTCAACTGCCATTGCAAGGTGTTCAACTGTTGAAAAAAATTTCAACACCCATTGTAAATGGTCTAACTCGCAAGCATATATATTTATCTCGATGATTAATCCGGTTGAAGCGGAGCAGCAAAATGAGGGTGCATTTCTTTATCCCTCACCTTCCGCACTTTAGATTATGGGCTAAACTTTTATTCCAATCCATTCCCTTTTAATACAATGCATACACCTATCTGGAATGAATGTACCACCGAAAGATAAAATAAAATAGACCTATTGGCTTGTTAGTTGGTCTCTAATCTATACTATATAGTTAACCTTCTCAAGAACATATTTCCATCAAGATTACACACTATTTGCTTGTCTAGTAACTTAGAAGCCATAGAAGTTGCAAAAATGTCATCATTACATTCGAGTTTGGCCATGATCGTGATCTCTCTCGTGCTTTGTGCGTTAATGGTTTCTTCATTTGGTAAGCTTTCCCAAGATTTTGAAATCACTTGGGGCGATGGTCGTGCTAAAATGCTAAAAAATGGTGACCTCCTTACTCTCTCGCTTGACAAAGTATCTGGCTCGGGTTTCCAATCCAAGAAGGAGTACTTGTTTGGAAAGATTGATATGCAGATCAAACTGGTCTCCGGAAACTCAGCTGGTACCGTCACTGCTTATTACGTAAGTTTGACTAGTCAATCTTTTTGATTATTCTTTAATAAGTTTGGCAAGTCAAATTCTTTATGTTTGCCTAGATTTTATGGCTAACCATGGTTATGTGCATTGAAGTTGTCCTCACAAGGATCGGCTCACGACGAGATAGACTTCGAATTCTTGGGAAATTTGAGTGGCGATCCGTATACTCTTCACACCAATGTGTTCAGCCAAGGAAAGGGTAACCGAGAACAACAATTCAAGCTATGGTTTGACCCGACTGCTGATTTCCACACTTATTCCATCCTATGGAATCCCCAAAGCATCATGTAAGTTATCTAAATAAAAATTGCATCATTTTCTTTTGTTTGATATTTTCACATTGACTAATTAATGAATAAATTCTAGATTTTCTGTGGACGGAACACCTATTAGAAAGTTCAAGAACGCGGAATCAGTAGGGGTACCATACCCGAAAAACCAACCTATGAGGATATACTCGAGCCTATGGAATGCAGATGATTGGGCGACTCGGGGAGGACTTATTAAGACTGACTGGACTCAAGCTCCTTTTACTTCTTCCTATAGAAAGTTCAGTGCTAAGGCTTGCACTTACTTGTTGGGTAAATCGTCATGCAAGCCAAATTCTTCAACTTCCTCAAAGAATGCATGGTTAAATGAAGGCTTGGATACCACAAGTGAACAAAGGCTAAAATGGGTACAAAATAATTATATGATCTACAATTACTGCAACGACTCCAACCGTTTCCCACAAGGTTTCCCTCCTGAGTGTGCTATTTAAGAGCGAGCATGTTGTATGGGGGTTTTCCATCCTACTGCATTTTTTCTAGTTTTATTTGTAACAAGAATGTTTTTCTTTGGAAAATTAAGGTTAACTAGTTATGCAATAAACTTTATGGCTGAAATGAAGATACCCTAACGCTTCCATTATCAGATACTTTTTATACATGCCACATTTCACTATACACTGGGTGGTTTAGATCTTAATTACTATCTTAATATAAAAGTAGTCAATCAGTTCTGACATCTTATGCAGGAGAACGAAAAAAGTTAGTAGGTGTCTCAATTTGGGATCGTACAACTACCTCGGATTTGCTGCAGCAGATGAATATTGCACGCCCCGTGTGATTGAGGCTCTGAAGAAATTTTCTCCAAGCACCTGCAGTGCTCGTGTTGATGGAGGTATGTGTGTGTAGGCTGTGTGTTGGGGTGCAAACCCAATCCCACATTGACAATTGAATAAAGTATTGTCTGGTTTATAAGAGCACACACCCACTTCATTAGAATGAGGCCTTTTGGGAAGTTCCCAAGAGCAAATCCGTGCGGGCTGAGCCCAAAGCGGACAATATCATACTAATGTGGAGTGGTGAGGATGATCGCGGTCCCTACAAATGGTATCAGAGCCATGGTTCGGATGTTCCGGCCTGGGTGGACCGTGTGTGTGCGATTATTGTGGTGGTGGGATTCCCTCTTGTGTGACCTTGCGGATGGTCTTGGTTTGAGGGAAGGATTGTTGGGGTGCAAACCCAATCCCACATTGACAATTGAATAAAGTATTGTCTGGTTTATAAGAGCACACACCCACTTCATTAGAATGAGGCCTTTTGGGAAGTTCCCAAGAGCAAATCCGTGCGGGCTGAGCCCAAAGCGGACAATATTATACTAATGTGGAGTGGTGAGGATGATCGCGGTCCCTACACTGTGATTAAAATATCATGTTTCTGCTTGGTCTCTACTAATCTAACTAAACATATAGGCACAACAACGCTGCATTCTGAGCTTGATGAGTGTGTTGCTAATTTTGTTGGAAAGCCAGCTGCCCTAGTTTTTGGCATGGGTTATGTAACAAACTCTGCCATTTTACAAGTCTTGATTGGAAAAGTAAGTCCACTTGGATAATAAAGTTATCTTTAAGTGGTATGATATTGAGTTTTCTTGTTACATGTTAGTTCTTACTTTAGAGGTGACTTTCGACAGGGAGGTTTGATAATCAGTGATTTTCTGAATCTCAACTCTATTGTTAATGGGGCTCGAGGATCAGGAGCTACTGTTCGCGTGTTCCAACATAACAGTAAGGCTTGCATACTAATATGATGTTTATACAGTCTGTATGACAAAATGCTCAATCTTTTGCAGCCGCAGCAGCCTCCCTTTGTGTTCAAGTGAAGGGAGCTATTCCGAGCATGCCTGACAGAAAATCTGTTTTGGATCTACTGCAGTCTCTTTGAGGAAGTTGTTTATCTACATTCTCTCTTTGCACATTAATAAAAGGTAGAGTAACATTTTGCTTGGTTCTTTTTGCATTTTAGCTTAACAAGATCGTTGATAGTTCTGTTACTGTTGTCTTTGTATGGTTTTTAATGATACTCAGTATGGATCGACGTGCTTGCGGTCTGTTGTGAATTTGGTGCTCTCCGTTGCAATCAAGACAAAGAAATTAACACACCCACACGTACAAGAAAGAAACAATCACACACAAGAACACAAGAGTTGTTTACCCGGTTCATTCACCAACTCGTGAACTACATCCGGGGGCAATTGCCAAGCCAATATGTTATTAGTCTCTCTAATATGTTGCTACAATGTGTTCTAGGCCGAAATTATGCTTATATAGTTACAAGGAAACCCTAAATCTAATTTAAGAAGAGTTACAATCAAATAAGGAAACAAATCAAGCCCAGAATCTCGGCCAGCATTGAGGCGGCCGCCCCAAGTTCACCATGCGCCCGCCTGGCCTTGAAGAATTCTCGGCCACCGCTCGCCACGGTGCGCCCGCCTCGGCCATATGAGGCGCCCGCCCGGCGCTGCTCCCACTCGTGCTCGTACTCCTTCTCCGTTTTGAATCCTCCTTTGATCTCACCAAAGACTCCTCCGACTTAGCCCCTTTTTCCTTGTAGTTTAGGACTCCTAAACCAACAATCTCCCACCGGAGACTAAACTAACAAACATAGAATCACCCATCAACTCCCACCACGGAGTAAAGACCTTCGAACACATTTCCCCCTCATCCATATTGGCTTGACACTACCACACCTCTCCTCAAGTACTAAGGCGAGTTGAAACCAAGCGACGTTTCAACCTCCCCGTGTTAGATCGTTCTTGCCTCCCCAAATCGCCTTCTACCTTGATTTCTCCCCGCAAGTCTAACTTCGCCTTCTCCCTCCGCACCCACCTTTCTCGCAATGCCTCCCTTGAAACTTCGACACACCTTGTTTCTTGCATCGACTATTCTTGGTCTGAAACCGCTCTCGTTAGGGCCCTTGGACTTCCACACCACGTTGATCAACTTTGAGTCCTCCCCAACATACCGTTTCTTGATGTCTCCCCTTTTACACCAACGGGCCGGTTCTTAAGCCTCTTGCTCCCACCGGAACGAATGTCGACATTGTAGGTAGAATACAACATCTTCCCCTTAACCCCATGAGCCAACACCTTAGCCCCTTTTGTGACTTCCCAAGACCCACCAATGAAAGAAACACCGTATCCTTCACTGTCAAGTTGTCCCACGTAAATCACCCTCCTCCTCAAATCCGAACATGCATCACGTTGTGTAGTTGTAAAACAGCCCCGTTAGGTGTCTTCATCATTACATCCCCTTACCTTTGATCTTCAATGGTTGACCATCACCAAGATAGAGAACCCCAAAATCTCCGGTTTTGTAACGCCTCATTGATTCCGCATCCCCACTAGCATGACAAGAAGCTCCGTAATCCAACACCCAATCTTCACCCGATCGCTCCTCCCCTAGGATTAGTACATCACCACCATCATCCACCACGCGCGCACCACCACTTTTTCCCTGACAATATAACCGATGTGCCCCAATTCACCACAATTGTAGCACTTGACCTTTTTCCCCTTAGGTCCACCCCTTTTTCTCTCCACCCTAAGTGCACCCATCTACTGACGATTCTCCCTTTTCTCCTTCCTTCGCAACTCCTCTTGCAGGGACGAGATCTCTAACCTCCGTATACACCAATGCCGTTGACGTACTAATCGTTGTGACAGTAACCTCCCAACTATCAGGCAATGATTTTAGAAGAAAACAAGCTAGCACTTCATCGGAGAAAGTAATATCAACACTTTTCAATTGGTCCACCATACCTTTGAAATTGCCGATATGACTTGCCGCTGCCTCGCCCTTCGACATCTTTGCATTCGCAAACCTCTTTATCAAATGCACCTTATTGATATTCGACGGCTTCTCATACATGTCCGACGCCAGTTTGTAGCAACTCCACCGCTGTCTTGGCCTCCATAGCGTTCCGTGCAACGCCGTCTTGCTAGTGGCACTCTCTTACCGCTTCCTAACGCCTTCCGATCCAACGTCTCCCAATCTCCTTGTGACATGTCTTCGGGCTTCTCCTTCAAGGGCTTATGAAGATCCTTACAATAAAGGTAGTCTTCAATCCTTGTCTTCCAAAACGTGAAATTCACACCGTTGAATTTCTCGATTGAGTTCTTCATCTTGACTGCTTCACCAAAATCCCCAAGAACGCGATTCAAAATTAATCAACTAATGAAAGAATTTTGAATCCACCAAACCAAAGCTCTGATACCAGTTGTTGTGAATTTGGTGCTCTCCGTTGCAATCAAGACAAAGAAATTAACACACCCACACGTACAAGAAAGAAACAATCACACACAAGAACACAAGAGTTGTTTACCCGGTTCATTCACCAACTCGTGAACTACATCCGGGGGCAATTGCCAAGCCAATATGTTATTAGTCTCTCTAATATGTTGCTACAATGTGTTCTAGGCCGAAATTATGCTTATATAGTTACAAGGAAACCCTAAATCTAATTTAAGAAGAGTTACAATCAAATAAGGAAACAAATCAAGCCCAGAATCTCGGCCAGCATTGAGGCGGCCGCCCCAAGTTCACCATGCGCCCGCCTGGCCTTGAAGAATTCTCGGCCACTGCCTCGGCCAATGGTGCGCCCGCCTCGGCCATATGAGGCGCCCGCCTGGCGCTGCTCCAGCCGTGCTCAGACTCCTTCTCCGTTTTGAATCCTCCTTTGATCTCACCAAAGACTCCTCCGACTTAGCCCCTTTTTCCTTGTAGTTTAGGACTCCTAAACCAACACGGTCATCTTCAATATGACTCTGGTAAACTAAAAGTAGTTTGTCTATGTGGTATTCAATTTATTATAGAAACTAGCATGGTCAATTTCTTTACTAAAACAGTGTGTTAAAGATGCTGCCGTATTTATTTGTCTATGCTTAAGGGATGTAATTGGTCTTCATCTGCTCAAATCGAATATCCCAGTTTATTGCTCTTTATTAAAAGAGTACAAGTAATAGCGATATTTTACATCGATTAGTGAACCCTCTCTAACCAAAACAACTTGACTATGTTGAGCAGCCTCAAGATGCCAAATGTTCACTGAGGTATAATTGGATTTTTTCTATGGCCGCAGCTAATAATGAGTGCCTATGTCCTCGATTCTTTATGTTTTCACCAAAGCTGAATCTTAATTTCTCCCTTACTGTGGTTGAAGTTTTTGAGTCTATACAAATACAATTCTCCCTAATGAGAATCGAATCATTTACAAACTTTACATAGTTTAAAGAAAATCATACCAAATCTTTATATCAGGATCACTATTGGTGTTTGTGTCGTTGCCTGCATAGATTGTCGGCATTTTTGGATTGTGGTGTCTTTTACCATGCACAATTATTTCACCACTATCCCTTTAGTTTACCCCGTAGCCAGAAGAAAGAACTAAAGAAGAATCATTTCAACACCTTTTTATTTTTTCATGAATGTTCATTTCTGATGTGTTTAATAGAAAGTATGAATATAAAGGTGATCCATGTGCCAACGATCTTTGTAAAACTGCTGTTACTGAATCACAAAGCTAGATGTTGCGAAGATGGAATATGAGATACTCAAATCTCTCGAGTTTGAGATGAGCAATCCCACATTTAAAACTTTTCTTAGGTAGGAGGACACAGTTAGCAAAATATGACATTTTTTTTTTCTCTCTTATAAAAGGGGATCAACACATTTCACCGCTCCCCCCTTGATGCACTTCACAGAGGCGCCTAGCTATGCTAGGGAGGGCAATGTCATTCCCTCTAACCACTGGTGGGGGAATCGAACCCATGACCTCCAGGTTGAAAGCTCAAGTAGAGGGCAAAGTAAGGATGCTCTCTCTCTCTCTCTCTCTCTCTCTCTCTCTCTCTCTCTCTCTCTCTCTCTCTCTCGAATGTACAATCTGTTCTGGATGTTTACTGTGTTCTCTACATTGTACAAATGTATAAAGTGCAGTTGGAGTTCTTGTGTGACTACTAAACAATGAGTTATTTTATTGTTGATTGTTTGCTGTAATTTATTTGAGAGTGTAAAATTTACATGTATGTACACAAAATGGATGCATACCCACCATCATGCCTTTCAGAAAAGTTCAAATTTGTCATTTCTTTAATTATTCCTCAGTTATTTTTTACTTGTACTTGCTTCTGGTATCTGGCTATCTGCTATTTTTGACCTTTTTACTTGATGAATCTTTTGGTCAAACCCACTTGGTTTATACTAACCAATTAATGCTCTTTTCTTTTCTTCTGACCAAAGAATTTTTACTGAACTAATTTGCAGGAAGAAAAGGTTTCGAAAGTGACGGACACTCTACATGGTTGTTATCTATAAATTCATTCTTCAATACGAGGAAATTTGTGTTTGGAGTTTCCCAACAATTAATTTTCTTATTGTAACTGATCAATTTCGTTTATTTGTGGACAAGGTCACCATTGGAGTCTGAACCCACATGACCGCTTAGTGTACCTGTTAGGAATGTGAATCTCTCAAGATCAACTTCACTAGAATTATGGGGAAGGGGATGCCTATAACACATACTCACACACGTCTCCCGAATTGGCTTATCACGGCAACAAAGCGACACACACACAACTCCTGAGATGTAAATTGCAAGCCACCAACAGGAGGTGCAAGTTCATATTTTGTATGAGCAATAAATCCATTATTATAGGAACTTTACACAATGGGAATTTTTATTATTGTATATATGTATTAAATCCGTTAAAAGCACCAAGCGGAGGTAAAAATGGAACTTTTTGGATGGCTATTTGTTATAATTCCTTGCTCCTGATCCCTAAGGCCATATTAAGTCTAATAAACTGCTTCATGCATGATGCCCATCTAAGAGACATCACTGTTGTTTTTTAAGACACAATAGAGGAATAGAAATTAGTCATAATGCATGGTACCATTGTTCTGAATTTCAACATTTCTTTTTCCTTGTTTACTGAACAATAACCATATGATAATTTGGGTGAAGTAGTATTAATATACTGAATGATAACCCCACATAGGCAATGAGGTGGTGATATTTTTGTGGTGCACATTCTCATGCTTATGTTTCTCTGTCCTTTTCTGCTATGTTGGTTCATGGTATGTAATTTCTTCCATGTACTTTTTTCAGGCATATGTTTATTTGGATGAGGCTCACAGTATTGGAGCAGTTGGAAAAACTGGAAAGTGTGTCTGTGAACTTTTGGGGGTGGATACCAGTGATGGGAAACTTCACAAAATCTTATGGATCATGCGGTGGCTATATTGCAGGATTCAAGGTTTACTTCTCTGTGTTTTCCTTTCCACGTCTCTTTTACAACGATACTTATGAATATCATATGCAGTATTTTTTAATGTGGCTTCCACTCTGAGCAGAGATAAATGTTCAGTAAGGCTGATTAGAATATTTTAACATTGAGTGCATCTTTTGTTTGAATTTTTTTAACCTCGGACTATATTTCTAAACCAGTTGCACTAGCTTATTATTGCTTTTGTTGGCCAACTGGTTGATATCTTCTCACCGAGAAAACGGAATAATGTGGTACTATTTTAACTCTGAAACTATTGGACACTTTGGCTATCTGTTGTCACGTCTTGACGGACTTCGTTTCTATGGCATCTACCTTTTGGTGTTATTTTTTTCTATTCAAGTCCCCATTCTACAGTAAGACATTTTGGACCCTGCCAGCAGTGGTAGGTTTGTTGATGAGGGTGATTTTTAATACAATTTTATCAATTACTCCCTCATCCCATACCAAGAGTCCTACTTTCCTTTTTGATCCGTCCCAGACCAAGAGTCCCTTTCCTTAAATAGAAAGTTTTTCATATATTTATACCCTTATCATCTCCATATATTTACAAAAAAACCATTACTATTCCTTTCACTCATTCTCTCTCCTATTAAATATTATTAACTTTTACATTCTCTCTCTTATTCCCTACCACACATTTAACTTTTACATTCCCTCTCCTATTCCCTACCACACATTTAACTTTTACATTCTCTCTCCTAAAATTTTCTACCCACTTTAAAAAAATTTCTTAAGAAGCGTGAAATCCCCCCCGAGGACCCTTGGTCTGGGACGGAGGGAGTATGATATACTAAGAGTTGTTTTGATCACTAAATTAGAGATTGATAGTATTATATAATTGCAAATTTGACTAAGTTAACAATTATGAATTTAGTAGTTTCACATGTAAATATATATTCATTTTTAGCTGAAAGAGTATTATTTTTGCTAATTCATGTAAAAGTGGAATTTTGACATGTGATGTATGCATTTGTATATTAATTGACTAACAATACGGCATGGATTTGCTCTGTGTATTGTCTAGACTATAATGAAGTACATAGGGTTTAAGTCTGTCGATCTATGATTGGATTTGTGTATTTTCTCCTGCCAATTTCAGGTAAGTTGAAAGTAATTTCGAAATCTGTTTTTTTTATTTTATGTTTTTTTCTCGACATTTGTATCATAATGATTTTTCCAACATGTATATGACATGTTTCGTACGAGGAAAGGAAGGCATTTATTTTCACTTTTACAGTTCATCAACATGAATGTTGAACCTTATGAGTTAAACCTCCAGTTGTGTTGTTTTTGAAAAGACCTGTTTTTATTCATGGTCAATTGTATTTGTCCAGAGTAACTAATCGTGATGGTTTGAAGATTTTGATATGTGACAGGAACGAAAAGACTGAGGATGAAATAACTAATGTTGTTTATAAAGAAATATTTCAAAATTTGAAAATTAGCTTGATAATGTCAATATATTTTTGCTGAACGCATCAAATTTAAAAGTGTTTTACAAATTAGTTGTTATATAGTTAAAGTATTTCTTTATTTTGTTTCTGCAATTTATCAACTTTTTTTGATCGTGCGTTTAACGCACGGGTGTAATACTAGTTAAGGTTAACTAGTTATGCAATAAACTTTATGTATTTGATTATACTCCCTCCGTCCCTAATTAAGTGTCCCACTTACTTAATAGTAACACTGATAATTTTAATAGACCCAAACAAGAACGGAAGAACTGCCACCAATCGAAATATGGAAAGATAACAAAATAATACTCCCTTCATCCCAAAACTTAAAAAAAAAAAAAAAAAAAAGGATATATTTTCTTAAAAATATTTTTCAAAAAACAAATGTCTATACTTGTAAAAACTGTCCCTAATGTTTTTTTATCAAATTCTTTTCATTAGTTAGGTTTTTATTCTGTAAATCAGATCTTTTAATAGTGAAATCTTTTTTAGGCGCAAGCCTTATTTGATGGAGTTGAACCAATAAACGTTTAATAATTTATGTTTTTTTATTTAATTAATTTTTCGATGCGTATTATCAGTTGTGTGTCTTTTATTTTTGTAGAATGCCAAAAGTCACATGCTAAAATACAGCAATTAAAAACTCCATAAATCAATATTTCGGTCACATTTGGGCAGAGTTTTTTCCCTTATGGTCCGTTTGAATACACGTAATTGGAATTGAATTGAAATCACAATTTTATGGAATTGAATTTCAACATATTCGAATTTCATAGAGCTTCAATTCTATTGTTTGGTTAATCTATAGAATTCCATTAGAATTGATTTACGATTCCAATTATATTGTTTGGATACTCATGCAGTCTAACGGAAATGAATTTGTCACTTAGGCTCCGTTTGTTTAGCAACTCCCCCCCCCCTTCGGGTAAAAAAAAAAATCATTTTAAATTTATTTTTACAACTCCCCGCCCTCTCCCCCGGGGTCAAAAAAAAATCATTTTAAATCTATATATAAATTAAACAACCATGCATTAATTATTCTGTTAAAAGATTAAAAATTATTGAATTGCATCGGGTAGTACTATATACAAGGCATGAAATTTACAAGGCACATGCAAATGACCAAAATACCCTCATATATATACTTAAAAAAAAAATCCCTTCCCTCCCCATTTCAAACGTACGTGCATTCTCTCTCTCTCTCTCTCTCTCTCTCTCTCTCTCTCTCTCTCTCTCTCTCTCTCTCTCTCAAAGGCTAAGAAACCAATGGGCTCTCTCTTCTCTCTCTCACTCGACGAACGCCGCCGACCACCACCGACGGAAAAAATGAAGACAAACCTCCCTAAAACCGGTGGAAAGTCCGTCTCTTCTTCCGCCGCTCCAAAAGTAATTCTTTTTAACCTAAAATTTCAATTTGAAAACCCAACATTAATTTTATGCCTAAAATGGATTATATAATGCTTAATGTTGTTTAAACCTATCCTAAATGGTTCTAATTGCGATTTCGTAACATAAATTTGGGTTTTTTGTTTGAATCGGATACGAATTCGTGTGCCTAAAATTTGAAATTGTCGGCGTGTGTTTCGTATGAACACATACGAATGGTCACCAACATTTCGTGTAATGGCACACGAAATGTAAACTGATTCATCAGTTTACATTTCGTGTGCCAATACACGAAATGTTGGTGACCATTTCGTGTTATAGTACACGAGATACTTTCCACATTTCGTATATTAGGACACGAAATGTAAATTGATTCATCAGTTTGCATTTCGTGCTCTAATACACGATATGTGGTGAGGTTTCTCGTGTCTTTATACACGAAATGATCACCAACATTTCGGGTATTTCCACACGAAATGTCAACTGGTTCTTGAAAATTAATTGTCTCTTATTTAATTTTTTGTAGGGACGTAAACCTGCGACGGCCTCTAATAGAAAGAGGAAGGCCGAGGAGGCGTGCAGCCTAAGAGCGGATAAACGGAGCAAAAAGATTCATGACAAGAATGTCGTGATTGAGCAGCCTGTGGATGAAGAGACGGATAGCGAGGGTACATATTCTAGTGAGGATTCATCTTCTCGCACTCGTTCCCGAGGTGCATCTATGCGTGAGGCACAGTTATCTAGTGATGATGATGAGGAGGAGGAGGAGGAGGAGGAGGTGGAGGAGAGTGTATCTGTGAGGCCTCGCAAGAGGCGGGAGGCACGGGCAAGAAAGGGGAAAGGGGCTAAGGATGACGAGTGGCAGCTTAAGAGTAACCCCGGTGGAGGCCCGAAGGAGGTTGATTTGTTGTACGTGTTTGGTCATCATCGAGCCCGTAAGATATGGGATAACACCACTTGTGAGCCGGTGTTGAAGCGCCAAACGAGGCAGCAGATTCTAGATAAGTAAGTATATGATTTGTTTAATAAATAGCCATTTGCAAAACATTATCAAGAATCAGATGACATTTCGTGTTCCAATACACGAAATGTTGGTGACATTTCGTATGTGTTCATACGAATGGTCACCAACATTTCGGGTATTGGCATACGAAATGTAAACTGATGAATCAGTTTACATTTCGTATGCCAATACCCGAAATGTTGGTGACCATTCGTATGAACACATACGAAATGTCACTAACATTTCGGGTATTGGAACACGAAATGTCATCTGAATCTTGAAACAGAGGGAGTATTAATTATAATTTTTTGTTTGGAATCAACAGGTTCTCCCATGCTTCTTTACCGGAGGATGATAGAGCTTGGTGGGCTCATGTTGAGGGTACCGGCCTCCATTTCCTACATGATGCTACCATTCGCCGGTCTAGCATGGCGCTCGTAACGGCGTTTGTGGAACGGTGGTCTCCCGAGACTAATACCTTCCACATGCCGTGGGGTGAGATGACGATCACTATGCATGACGTCACTCATATCCTAGGTATATTCTTGTTTGTTGTCTATTTTTTATAAATTTCATAAATTTTATCAATTTTATTAATTATTTCATTTTCAATTTGTAGGCATCAGCTGTTCAGGTGGCCCTGTTGCGAAGGCGGATCCAGAGCCTAACATAGCCGGTATTAGGGCACGCCTTGAGACATGTCGGAAGGGCACGACCTACTCTTTAGATGGCCTCCGCCGGTCCTTTGAGTCCCCTTCCGACATGATTGACGATGAGCGCGCTTCTACGTACATCATGTTCCTCCTCGGCTCCACGCTGTTCGTGGACAAGACTCAGGATAAGATGCCCTCAGATTACCTTTCATTGTGCGTGGATATTGACAGAGTGGGGGCTCTATCCTGGGGGACAGCTGCGTTGGCATATCTATACCGAGAGTTGGGGAAGGCATCTAGATACGGATGCAAGCAGATTGGTGGTTGTTTGAGTTTTTTAGAGGTAATATTTAACAATCATTTAATAATTACAACATGCATTTATGGTTATAACATTGTTAACTTATTTATTTCATACATTTGCAGGCCTGGATATACGAGCACTTTCCGGTTTTCCGGAGAGATATTGACCCGTTATGGACGGAGGGCCAGCCGAGGGCTCGTAGATGGGTACGTACTGATACGGTCGGTAGGGATATGCCCCATCTATTGAGGTTTTGGTATACCCTGGACACGATGACGGTCGATAGGGTGAGTTAGTTATATTTAAAGTTTTACAAATTGTTATAATTTATTATTTCTGTTGACGGTGTCTAACAAATTCATTTTTAGGTTTGTTGGACTCCCTACGGCACCACCCCAGAGGCGCTTTTGCCGGTCTCATACTTCCGTGGGGTTATACGCTTCCAGGATATCACGGAGGCGTATATGCCTGACCGTGTTACACGCCAGTTTGGGATCCAGCAGAAAATCCCCAGAGACCCCATATCTTGCGGCCTAGAGTGTTCATTGATAGCAGGTCAAAAGGGGTACAAGAAGTCCTATGGAGCGCGTGATGAGGTATGGGAGGATTGGTTAGAGGACGGCTTGGGGAGTTTCGATCCAGTGCGTAGATGGGGCCCGTCCGTGAGCGCATCTGATCCTGTTACTTCCACGTATATGCAGTGGTTCCTGGCTAGGACTCATGTTCGGATTACTAATCCGAATCATGATGCCCTAGTTAACGTTCCACCACCGCCTAGGGTTGTAGAGGCACGAGGCATACTACTTTCGCTGCTCACGGATGACAGTTTATCCGCGGAGGTCAAAGATAAGATTAGACGGGCCATTGATCTATACGGAGACGGTTCATGATTATGTTCATTTTGGTTGTTTATGTTGGTTTGTAAATTTTGGATACAATGTTTGTATTTGGGATATGTTGGTTTGTAAATTTTGGATACAATGTTTGTTTTGGAATATGTTTGGGATATGTTCATTTTGGTTTGTAAATTTTGGATACAATGTTTGTATTTGGGATATGTTCGTTTTGGTTTGTAAATTTTGGATACAATGTTTGTATTTGGGATATGTTCATTTTGGTTGTTTATGTTTTGGAATATGTTTGGGATATGTTCATTTTGGTTTGCAAATATTGGAATCAGTTTGTTTCAGTTTGTGTTTCAGGATAAGTTGCCCTCAGACTACCATCTCGTGTGCTTATACACGAGATGGTTTGACTCATCTCGTATATATACACACGACATGTTTTCTTTTATCTCGTATGAACACACACGAGATACATTACTGGGTAGTTAGTTTAATTCGTGTAATGTTCATACGAAAAAAATGAAATAAGTCGTGTATATATATACGAGTTATGATATTACATCTCGTGTATAAGAACACGAGATGGTCCCTGTAATGAAAAAAAAACAGACACTGAAACAAACAAACTGATGTATCCATACATCAAAACTATAATTTAAGTACTACATCAAGTGATCCAATTTTAATATACTATATCCGTCCCAAAACTTCATACAAAAAATAATCAATACGCTATACACATAAACTATGGCCTATTTTCTGCAATTCGTGCTTCGTTCGCCATAATTGAGAGTCGGTTGAATGTTTCTATCCGACTTCTGTATGGCATGATCAGGTTACTTGCGCTTGGATGACGTTGCTCCCCCCAATATAGTGCTACTGATGGTATCGGGTAATCACTATCCGACATGTGCAGCTGCAAAAGTAATAAAATAGTCAAATATAACAAATTTAGAAAATATAGTTAAATATAACAAATTTAAATAAGATAGTTAAATATAACGAATTAAAGTATCATACCAATATAAAATGGTTTCCCACATGTCCCAACACAAGTGTGTCTGTGGGTGGTCCTGTTCCTTGTGGGTACAGCCATTTGGTAGGCATGTGAAGCCAGCAGTTTGCGAGTACGAGACAAACACCACATTATACACCGTGGCTATGATGTGCCCTATCTCTGGGAGTATCAACCAATAATATTCCGAACAAGGGGAGGCATAGTGAGTAATGCGACTATAGAGCTCGTCTATATCTCTCCAAGGCATAACTCTCTCATAAAGCTCGCGGCGATGAAGCAGCTCCTTGGCACAATCTGAGCGCACTCTTTGCCACATCTCCTCTGTTCCGTATATTTGCGCTGCTACTACTCTATATCCACAATTTCCATCACCCATCACATCTGTGAAGCCATCAATAAATGAGACAATGAGAGGGGTAAGCAACGTAACATCCTATGCACAAAAGTATGTATATCATTGACTTGTCCATTTCCACGACCCCGTCCCCGTCCCCGTCCCCGTCCCCGTCCCCGACCTCGACCTCGATCTCTCCCACGACCTGAAGCAGCTAGTGGTGGAAGAGATGTAGGAGTGGTAGGGGTAGATGGTGTAGTGTTTGAAGCTAATTTTGAATTTGGTGACTCCCGCGACATCAAACCTGATTGGGTTGATGCAATAAATGAAGATCTAGACCTGCTGCTAGTGGAGGGTGGTGTAGTGGGGACTCCAAAATGTCTGTCGGTACGCTCCCAATCTGACAGTACTCTACAACTGGTGGTCCGGGGTTTATTTGCCTTTGAAATATGATCCGGCTCAGAAGCATCTCCGGTTTGTGGATGTAGCCCTTCATTTATCGTTTGAAATAACCTTCTCTTTACAGGTCCAGGTGCGTTCTGCAGTTCATTCAACACAACTTCAAAATCAGGTCCAGTGGGACAGTATTCTACTTCAATGTCCAACTTCTTCCAAAAATCATGAATCGAGGACAACTCAATCCGGCCCCTAGAGTTTTGTATGCATGCAATCTCGTGACTACATGGAAGTCCATGTGTTCGCCTCGTGTAACACCCACGGCTGAAGGATCCATGACATTATCCCCACAATGACTCCGCTCTTCTTTGATGATGTCCAAAGCTGCCTTTGACACTCGCCCCAATATGTCTTGATACAGATCACATGTCTTCATATCATTTGGAATTCTACTCTTTGATTGCTCCATAGTAGCTTTGATTGTTGTTATTTGGATTTCCATAATCTCATGAGCCTTTTTGAATAATGTGTCAAAAGTAGAAGAAGCACTCCCCAAGGCCTTCTTCAACCTGTTATGCTCACTCTCAGCCTTGTTCGTGGTGTGGGTTCCGAAGTGCGCAGAATCGATCTGTGTGCATCGACAAAATATTCGTAGAGTATGGAGCAATCCAACTCTCGCAGAGGTAGGTCAATAAATCAGGATAAGATCTGTAATGATCGCAAAACAATTGCCAACGGGTGTCCCACTCTTCGCGAGTAGCGGCTGATATTGCTTTATTAAATCTCCTCATGAATGATAGTGCAAACTCATTGCTACCAGTTTTAGCCAACGCTCTCTTTTTAACATTGACTTCGATATGCCTTCGACACAAATGGTGTGCGGTCTCGGGAAATACCATTTGGACAAGATTAATGAAAGCCAAGTCACGATCGCTAAGAAAACGGTTGGCATGTGGGAGTATGAAAAAGACTTTGCAAATTCTTGAGTGCCCACGTGTAATTCTCGGTCTTCTCATTTTGGAGGAACGCATAGGCAATTGTGAAATTCTTCCCCGTTGAAGTAAATCCTATAATCTCAAGTAATGCCATTCCATAGCTGTTGGTGTTGTAAGTGCGATCACCTTGTATCATTTAAAGAGAAATAAAGTTAGAAATGAATAAAATTGCAATTCAAAAAAAAAATGCATACGACTTGTGGAAAACAGAGTCAAAAACAGATTCAAAAAATCAAAAATTTACCTTGTACTACATATGGAAAACAGCTTAAGCATATCCGATGCTCGTGGGTGAGAGAAGAATATGTCACCGATCATGTCACTCTCGTTAGCTTTCCTCATGAAGAAGGTATATTTCTTATCCTCGAGTGCTTTTATGAACTGTTGAAGCGAGGATCTCCCTTGTCGTTCTTGTGACTTGCATTTTGTGAGGGCATTGTGGACGTGTTTCGGAGTACTCACGTTCTTCTCATCCTTCCTCTTTAACATTGTTAGAATGTTATTTGGATGCACCGAAGACTGACTTGCGCTACACACCTCCTCATATTCAGAACTAGTCAATTTACCCAACGGATGACCTTCGGGATACGTTGGAAAGTCGTGATTATGAGAACCATGCTTCACAACGTAACCCCATACCCCATCACCCCTATCTTTGGCCCGGATTTCAAAATTGCACCCAATCTTCTTCGTACTAGTCAACCTCACATCTTTAGTTTTTCCGGACCTGTACTTGCCACCAAAATGGCATACAATCTTCGCGTAGCCTAGGATCTTGCCACTTGTCTTCCTCGAATCTCCTATAGAAAGGGTTATATTTTGACGGGCCGCGATATCCCGTACGTGTTTAACAAGATCATCCCTATTTGAAAATAATAGGGATGTATCGAATTGATCACTGACATCCGGTCCCTACAAATTGTATTACCATCAATTAGAAAATTGCACAATAAGCAACAGGCTGTATGACATTTCGTGTAACATTATACGAGATGTTCCTTGAACATCTCGTGTAACTTTACACGACTTAAACGCATTTATCTCGTGTAACATAATATGAGGTAATACGCCATCACTCGTGTAGAAAAACACGACATACAGCATAAAACTCGTATAATCTAACACGAAATAGAGTAATATCAGAATTTAAAAATCCAATCTTGAAAAACAATTTCGTTTCAACATTGGATTTTTATTGCGATTTTGATCAAAACACCAAATATAACTTTAAAAACTTACTTCATTGCTGCTTGAATTTTGATTTTGATGTGGAGAATTTGGTGGCAAACCTTCTTCTTCAAAAATATATTCCACAAGCTCAAGATCAATATGATCATAAAAACTTGGAGAATGTTGTGGAGAATCCATACTATGGTGTTAGATGATTTGAGAATTAATGAAAATAATGGGTATAAATTTATGGGCGTTAAGACTTGGGACAATGGTGTCGCAGCTGCATGGGTGTACAGTTCTCTGTTGGGCCGTTGTCTGCGTGTATATCGTGTTTTACGTAGGGCTTCAGGGTGTATCTCGTGTGTATATACACGAGATACTATGATACATATCGTGTATACACACACGATATAGTCTTTGTTTCTGGTAATTATCTCGTATGAACAATACACGAGATACACCCTGATTCATTTCGTGTATTGTTCATACGAAATGTATTAGTAAATGTCGTGTATTTAAACACGACACATCATATAATAAAATAAAAATTAATTATAAATAAATGTGGTAGGTTATATGATATTGTATGATGTTGGTTCAATCTTATATGTAATCATTGTTTGTTTTTCAACTTATTATATAACAAGAAACATATAATCTTGATTAACAAATATGATAATTTCAAATATATAATCTTGAGTAGTTGGTATTCCTCTAATGTACAACTTATCATTAACCTCGTTTATTTTTTTTTTAATTTTTTTCTAGATTCTAGATGGCATTTAAAGTGTTTTTCATCTACATGAGTTTTCTCCAAATCCAAATGGAAATTGAGTTACAAATATGTGCCATTATTTAGGGTTTTATGTGTCCCGATCTTGTGAAAAATGGTATACGGCTACCTCGTTTATTTTTTTTAATTTTTTTCTACATTCTAAATGACATTTAAAGTGTTTTTCATCTCTATGAGTTTCCTCCAATTCCAAATGGAAATTGAGTTACAAATATGTGCCATTATTTAGGGTTTTTAGGGTTTTTTGTGTCCCGATCTTGTGAAAAATGGTATACGGCTACCTCGTTTATTTTTTTTTTAATTTTTTTCTAGATTCTAGATGACATTTAAAGTGTTTTTCATCTACATGAGTTTCCTCCAAATCCAAATGGAAACTGAGTTACAAATATGTGCCATTATTTAGGGTTTTTTAGGGTTTTATGTGTCCCGATCTTGTGAAAAATGGTATACGGCTACCTCGTTTATTTTTTTTCTACATTCTAAATGACATTTAAAGTGTTTTTCATCTCTATGAGTTTCCTCCAATTCCAAATGGAAATTGAGTTACAAATATGTGCCATTATTTAGGGTTTTTAGGGTTTTATGTGTCGCGATCTTGTGAAAAATGGTATACGGCTACCTCATTTATTTTTTTCTCCATTCTAAATGGCATTTAAAGTGTTTTTCATCTCTATGACTTTATTTATAATCATTTGTTAGGTGATTATAAATAAAGTGGTATCACTTAAATGTGATAGGTTATATGATATTGTATGATCCAATATGACGTTTGTTCCTTGTCATGTATAAGTGTATAAATTTTGCTCAATTAACAACACAATTCAATAATATAACATAGCATATGCGTATCATTAACATCGTGTTGCAAATCATCAAAGAACACCTTCATTTTGATATGTCGTATGGATATACACGATATTATGACATCATATCGTGTTGTTTTGTACGACATTAATGGAAGAGTAAATTTAAATTTCGTATAATTTCATACGACCTAATATTTTACACAATTAGTTTATGTCGTGTAAAAGTACACGACATAAAGGCTTCCTGTCGTCCTTTCGCACACGACACGCGAAGGGTAGTTTGGGCATTATTGATGCCTTGTATGTAAGGTGCCTTGTATATAGAATTTACCAATTGTATCACTACATAAAGCATGACTATTGTTTTGACCCATTCACGCCCTATCCTAAAACCTCTGTGCAATGCTGGTATTGGTAGCTAGGCTCATACCAACACTTTATTTTTGCAGATCTGAGACAACCAGTGAATGTGTTTTTTTTTTTTTTATACCCAGGTTCCCAGCTTCGCTGGACTAATCCTGGACCACCAGGTACCGGCCCCTCAGTATGCTGGCGGAGGTAAATCGCGGGATGTGCCCTATGTAGTCAGGGTGGCAGTACCTCTTATACTCCAGAGCCCCAAGGGAGCCCTCCTACAAGGCATTTACATCACTCTTACATCACCAATTGGCTGCTCCAGCTGCTCCTGTCGAGGCAATTGCATCACTCTTACAACACCAATTGGGTCAGCTCCAATCGCTTCACTGCCAAGATTCGAACTCCCCACACCGAGGATACAAGCCCAAGAATAAGCCGTTTCCTTAACTGCACAGATGTGCCCCGGGGAGCTCCAAAAGACCCTGAAACCCAAGGTAGGAATTAAACCACAGAAATTCCCCTTGAGGGGAATCGAACCGGTGACCTCCCCTTCGGAAAGTCACCAACATACCACTGGACCAAGGCCACTTTGGACTGCTTCCTGTTTAACTTTTTCGTGGATGATCCTGGAAAATGATTAATTTTTTTTACCCAACGAGTGGGGAGGGGAGGGGGGCAGGGGGTGGTGAGTGGAGTGGGGGAGGAGTTGTATAAATTTAAATTGATTAAAAAAATTTTGACTCGACGGGGGAGGGGAGGGTAAGTGGATTGGGGGAGGAGTTGTTAAAAAAATTAAAATGATTAATTTTTTTTTACCCGACGAGGGGGGAGGGGGAGGGGGTGGGGGGTAGGTGTTAGACAAAATCTATACAATCGAGCACAAATGAGAAAAGAATTACAATGAATTGAAATATAATATGCAACATAAAAATAATAAAGAGAAAACCGTAAATTCATTGTCTTGAGTTTGCTTGAATCCGTGCCGTAACCTCTTTGAATCGTCATCTTGAATTTGCTTGAATCCGAGTCGTGTGTGACACACTCTCCTTAAGACTAATTCGCCCCCTCACTATGAGTGCTCGAGGTCTTCAATGGACGTTAGTCTCCCAGGATAAAATGGATGAACCGGAACAACTTTGCACTTAAAGTTTTTCGGCGAATCTCACTATGCTTAAACGAAATCACCACTCAAAACTAATCTAGGAGGCCAAAGAAAAAGATGAACAAATTGCAAAGAGGAGGAAGATTGAAGGAAAATTTCTCTAATTTCATTTTGTGGGTTTTTCAAAAATTGTTCCATCCAAATTAATCTATATTATATAGGAGTCAATCCTTGTATTTATGGGGTTTTAATCCACAACTTGTAACCCCAAACTTGGTATGCTCCCAATTAATCAAGCAATTTATTTTGAGACTCTTGACATGTCAATGGTGGGATTAACTTTTGAAAGTTACATTTTCAACCCACCTACTTTGAATTCATTATATCTTTCTCACCCAATATAAAATTGGACATCTAGATATACCATTCCAATGTTCCTACAAAGTGGAACATACACCCACAATAATCTTTGTCGAACGACAAACGATTCATTTAAGGAAAATACACAATTTCCTTCACAAACAACAAATTTTTCCAACAATCCCCCACATGAAGGAATTTAATGACGAGTTTGGTGATAGAGTTCGGCAGACGAAAACTTGCATACGATAGGTGTGGGAAAAAGCCCATTGAACCTTAGCTCGTACAAGCATATTTACTCTACTCGCAAATCGATAGACGCGATGTCCTTGAATCGTTATGCTTTTTGTGTAGCCGATCATATGCTTGACACAAGTAACGTCCTAACATAGTTCAATTCTCATAGCTATGTTCATTCATGGCCCTGAACATACGCCTGGTTCTGTGAGAGGGTCTAAGAATTGAGTCTCACACAATTCTCTTCAAAGCGTCCCCACTTCTCTCTCACATAAGTGATTTCTTAAAGGTAAACCGTATTACCCCGCTCGAAATTTCGACGCATAAGAATCATTAAAAGCCATAAGCTTATCCTTGTCATTTCGGAATGTCACTAATAGGAATGGACTTGGGATTGGTTCCCCCACAATGATGCTACAAGTCTTTTAACAGTTAGGTTGTCCCATTGAATCTAGTTCTTGGGATCTCCACTCATCTAGATTGGGTTTTCCGCTGTGTTTAACTTTTAAGAGGCTTACGTCTCATTCCCCTCATCGAACTTTCAACTAACTCTCTATTTAACCCTTTGGTTAACAGATTCGTTTATCATTTGACTTCACATTGTCAAATTAGTTGAGAGTAGTTGTTTAATGGTATTATGTCTTAGACATAAATGTCTAGACTACCATTACACACATTGCTATATGTCATGTCAATCATAAATTGACTTTAGCAATATAACATCTTGCTAACACAAGCTTTATCCATAGAACAAGTATTAACACAAATTCATTCTAGTGATTTTCTATTGATCCTATCAAATTTATCAAGAATATCCGTCTAATGACTTGTTTAACAACGAGTCCATTAGTTTTCCTTGAATTTGAATCAACGGATCAAATTGACTAGAATTTTTCTTAGTTAACATATCGTATTTTGGATTTAATTAACAAAGTGATATAGTCACTCTTGTTTAAATCCACACAATCAAACCTTTGATGTCATTACCTTTGTACTTGTCTCAAGTCATACAATGACTTTACAAACTAGCACATTTTCTTCTAGGTTCCATTTCTTGAACCGTTTCAACACTTTGATCTATTTCATTCAAAGTATCATATATTCACTTCCATGAATTTGACATCAATACTTGATTTCCATTTATTTTATTTTATTTTGATTTTTATATATATTCAAACTTATTGAATCATATATAACAAACCAATATCCACAATTGTT
The DNA here is from genome assembly GCA_022495995.1 of Adenophora triphylla var. japonica. Lineage (NCBI taxonomy): Eukaryota > Viridiplantae > Streptophyta > Magnoliopsida > Asterales > Campanulaceae > Adenophora > Adenophora triphylla. The sequence goes on from JAFEMH010007747.1 coordinate 38,036, forward strand.
ATGAACATAACTCTTGAAACATAATTCACCATTTAGTAACCAAATTCAATTTCCTTGGTAATTGGACTTGCTACTTTGCGAAACACCCCCACATTGACAAGTACGTAGGCCTACGTTTCCATAATTTATATGGACATCTCATTGTTTTCTTGGGGAAACATTTCCAATAGGTAATTATTTTCCAAAGTATACTCACCCCCACATTTTCGGGTTAGTCCCAAAATTAGCAATAATGCCAATTTTCATTATTAACACCATTTGATCATGGTGTACATTGTGGACACTTTGTTTCATTGTTCATGTACAACAAACCCCTCGGGTTGTTCTATGTAAATTTTCTCTTCTAAATCGACATTTAGAAAGGTTATTTACATCCATTTGATGTATTTCAAATTCTGCTATGCAGCAATTGCAAATACAACTCTTTATTCTCGTGATGAGAGAATAAGTATAAAAGTAATCAAGTTCTTCATTTCCTTGTAATCCTCAATTACAAGTCTAGCCTTGTACTCATTGATTGTTCCATCGGTCTTCATTTCCTTTTTGAAAATTCACTTATATGCTAGTGATTTACTACTCGAAGGTAAATCCACTAGTTTTCAAGTGTGATTTTCCAAGATGGAATCAATCTCACTTTTAATGGCCTCTTTCCACAAAGATCCTTCCAAAGAGCTCAATGTCTTTATAACTTTGTGATTCATTTTCTAGCATGGAGGTTAGAAAATCCGGGCCATAGAATTTTCTTATCCTATCTCATTTGCTATGTCGAGGTCATGCCTCTTCTTTATCATTCCTCATGATAAGTTTCTTCTTCTATTGAATCATAAATCCGTTTAAACGAGTTTGCCTCATCTCTTAATTTATACGAAAACATATTCTTAAAGAAAGAAGTGCTTCATGATTCCATTATTGAATCTTGAATTCATACACAAGAATTCTATAATTACAACTATTGTAAGCATACCCAACCATATGCAATCAATAGTATTTAGTGTAACATATACACAAACTACATTTAGTTTTGTTATATCACTACCTCTTTATTAAGTTGATTTTCAACTTTTTCTTTAAAGAGATAAGATTCAACATTTTGCTTTCTAGCAAGCAATGTTAAATGTAAAAACTTACATTTTACCATCATCTAGTGAATAACATTCACCCCTCAAGCATCAATATGACTTGATTATTGCTTCAAGCATATATTTGATAAGTCTTGTTTGACCATAAAAAGAGATTCATTCTCATTATTAATCACTTGAATACCCTTTCATTTCATTCATTCAAACATCATGAATTTCATTCTTGATGACATCACAATTGCCACTCAAGACACAAGGTATATGCTTGACTTTTTCAAACAAGTTTGACCAAATTTGTCTTTGCCTTGAGCATTTCAATATGCTCCATCACATTTTGCTTTCGCCACAAAAGTGTTAGAAAGTTCTTCTCCGAATCTCTATTCTCTTTTCCAACACAATACGAATAGCAAGCACCTTAACATTCATTTTACTCATTTAATGTTTAAGGTGATTCTTGAAATCTTTCCAAGTAGGAAGCGATTTCTCAATTATTTCCGTCACTTGGAAATTTCACTCAACACCATTCATTCGACATGGTTTTCAAGAAAAATATTTTCAATTCTTCCATTAACCTTTTCTGTTTCATGGAGTCCATTATTTTAAAATCAAGAAAACGGCCTACAAAGAATTTCTTTGCACCAACATTCTCGATTTTATATTAATAGTCCAAAGACTCTCATCATTCCTTTGCCGTTTTCTTATTACTATACACATTACATAATGAATTCGACAATTCATTAATTATATAGTTTCGGTAAAAGAGATTTGCATTTTTCAACCATACCCATGGCTTGAAAACATCCGTCTCATTTTCACCCAACTTTGTAAAATTTTCATAAAAAAAACCTCACTAGGTTCAAGATGATCAAATAGAACATCTTTTGTTGCCATCACTCAAAGGTTAGGCCAACAAAATTTTCTATCTTTTCAATATGGTGAGCCAAAATACTTGAAACAACCATATTTTTCTAAATATTTATCTCCATACAAGGAGTCTTCCTCAATACATTGGTTTTAATTTTCAACAATTAAAAACCAAATTATAAACTTGTTGTTATAAATAGAACTCTCTAATATAATTAAAGAATTCACCCAAAATAAATTATTAATTCAATTGGAGAATTACAACAATTTATTTCTTATAACAACCCATATTATAAACCTCCAAATTTCTTAATGAAATTATAATTTGAGGTTACTTATTCCAAAACTTTAAAGGTCTTATCTTGAAGTACCTCTAAATTATAGAAATTATTTTCTCATTCACCAAATACACAATTTCTCTTAGAAGTCATACTTCTAAATATTTTGTGTCATTTGTCATCAACAATAGAATTTAACAACTTCCTTGAAGTCCTATTATTTTTTCATTATTTGACATTAGTCACTCATTTCACTTATAGGTTTTAACAACTTCTCCAAAGAAACCCTATAATTTTAGTTTTAGTCCTTGTGACATTTGTTAATGTCAACAACAATGGAATTTAACAACTTCTTTCAAGAAGCTTCATTTTTATTTTTGTGACTTTTATCACTATTGACACCAATAGGATTTAACAACTCCGTTCAAGAAGCCATATCATCTTTGTCAATATATTATTGAAAATATGCAACGTTAAAGAAATACATCTTTCAACGTTCATCTTCTCAACTTAGTTCAACAAACTTTTCGTTAACGTTAAAGATTACTTCTTTACCCGTTAATTTTCTCAACTTAGTTCCAACGAACTTTTCATTTATAAAATGCAACGTTAAAGACTAAATCTTTACCCGTTCATTTTCTCAACATAGTTCCAATGAACTATTCATTTCACAATATGATTCTTGTGAACCTAAGAACGTTATAAAGATGACATCTTTAACCGTTCATTTCCTCAATTTAGTTCAAACGAACTTTCAATTTTTTTTCTCACTATGATTTTCATGAACCATAAGAGATCTATCATCCATTGTATAAACACTAGAAGTGGCATCACCACAACTATTTTACACAATCGTTTCAACATCCTCGATGTTCATCCGTTAATTCACTATAAGTTCAAGTAATTAATTTAGCCTTAAAAAACTGTTCTGTTCTGGAATTTTTATCTCCATCTTCACATAATAACTTTCCGAGGCCACCGTCCAAAATATTCTTCTATGAGTCAGGAACATGCCCACCAAATTTGAGCTCGATTCAACGGTTAACGAACCGGGAAATGAAGTTTTTCCACAGATGGTCATAGAAAATCTGTGCTGGAAATTTGCTTCTTTTCCATCAATTTTCCGTCTCTTTTTGCCATCTCTTTACATCTTTTCTCTTGTGGTCATTGATCCACCGGATTTTTCAAATCTGTAATTCTTTCTCAAATAGGAGAATTAGTCTTAAGATTGTTAGACAAAATCTATACAATCGAGCACAAATGAGAAAAGAATTACAATGAATTGAAATATAATATACAACATAAAAATAATAAAGAGAAAACCGTAAATTCATTGTCTTGAGTTTGTTTGAATCCGTGCCGTATGAAAGAATTGCAAAAGATGAATTTTTCTATTGATATTGTAAAGTATTTATACAGATTTCTGAGAGAGATTTATGGGATTTACATTAATTCCTAGGCTATACAAAATGATTTGAATGTAAATAAAAGATATACAAAATTGATAACTGAAATATTTACAAAAGGTAATGGGCTGAAGATCATGTAACTGTCGGATTCTTTGCTGGAGGAGGCGGATTCCTTGGAGGATTATTTGCTGGAGGATCCTTATGTTTAACAGGCTCCCGAAAGACGGACGTTCCAAGGGTAAGTCCGATCTTGGAGATCAATGATGTGAACCGCGTACGAGGCAGTGGTTTTGTAAGAGCGTCTGCGAGTTGATCAGTACCGGAGATGTGTTGGACCCTTAGAGTGCCAAGTTGAACTTGTTCTCGCACAAAGTGGAAGGCTAGAGCAAGGTGCTTCATCCTAGAATGAAAAACTGGATTGGCCGAGTAGGTGGTGGCCCCGAGATTGTCACAGTAGATAACAGGCGATGAAGAGGATGTGATACCGAGTTCAGATAGAAGATTTGTGACCCAAATAACTTCTGCAGTTGTGGCAGCGATGGTACGAAATTCTGCTTCAGTGGAGGAGCGAGCAATAGCTCGTTGTTTCTTGGAGGACCAAGCAAGAGGGTTGCGTCCAATATAGACAAGAAAGCCAGTGGTAGAGACGAAGTCATCTTTATCACCGGCCGAATCAGCGTCGCAATAGGCATGAAGAGATGATGGAGAGTTCTTGAAGAGTTGGAGTCCCATATGAATGGTCCCATGGAGATAGCGGAGGAGACGTTTAAGGGTAGTCCAGTGGGATTCTTGTGGGCGATGAAGATATTGTGCTAGTTTATTGACAGTGAAGGCTATGTCAGGGCGAGTGAGAGACAAGTATTGGAGGCTGCCAATAAGAGCACGGTATTCCGAAGGATTGCAGATGGGTGTTCGGGGGGTGGCAGAAAGAGGTGGGTAGGTGGACATAGGTGTGGAAGAGGGTTTTGAGTATAACATGTTGTGACGTGAGAGTATGTCAGTGATATATTTGGATTGGGTTAGGAGAAGACCAGAAGGATTGGGTGTGACCTCAATACCGAGAAAGAAAGAGAGGGGACCAAGGTCTTTAATAGAGAAACGAGTGGCTAAGCTGTCAATGAATGATTGGAGAAAAGAGGCAGAAGGTCCAGTGATAATTATGTCATCAACATAGACAAGAAGTATAAGACGATGCGAGTTGTGGTTGTAAAGAAATAAGGATGGATCAGATAGAGATGTTTTCAAGCCAAATGAGAGAATAAATGATTTGAGGGCGGTGTACCAAGCACGAGGAGCTTGTTTAAGACCATATATGGCTTTGGAGAGACGACATACATGAGAGGGTTGGTTGGTGTTTTCAAAGCCCGGGGGTTGGGACATATAGACTGTTTCAGTGAGATGACCTTGGAGAAAGGCATTATTAACATCGAGTTGGCGAAGAGACCAACTTTGAGTTATTGCAAGAGAAAGAATGAGACGTATAGTGACTTGTTTGACAACAGGGCTGAATGTATCTGAGTAGTCAAGACCGGGGCGTTGATGGAAACCTTTAGCAACTAAGCGGGCTTTGTATTTGTGGATAGTATTGTCCGGATTGTATTTGATGCGGTAGACCCATTTGCAACCAACAATATTAGGAGCTTCATGGGAGGGTACAAGGGTCCAGGTGTTATTTCGAATAAGGGCATTGTACTCATCAAGCATGGCATCATGCCAATGGGGGGTGGAGAGAGCTTGTTTAGTAGTGGTAGGAAGGGATGTAGGTGTGGATAAAGAGGCAAGGTCGGCATATTTAGGGTTTGGTTTAACAATGTTGTTGGTGAACCGAGTTATAATAGAGCGGGGGAGTATAGTGGCAGCAGGCGGTTCAGGTGAGGAAGCGGGTATATCAGGCTCTGGTGTTATGGGCGGTCGCTCACTTTGGGTTGGGCGGTCGCCCAAGTGGGCAGTAGTTTCAGGCTGGTTAGTGTTTGTGGGTGGGCGGTCGCTCAACTGGGATGGGCGGTCGCCCAAGGGGAACGAAGGATTCAAGGTGAGAGCATACGTGGGTGGGCGGTCGCTCACTGGGGATGGGCGGTCGCCCAAGTGAGCAGAGGTGGGAGGTGGCGTGGGAGAGGGTGGATCAATGTTGGGCGAGGGAGGGGTAGTAATAGAGGTGGATGTGGGAACAATAGGAAGGGAGAAAGTACACCATTGGGAGGGGGATATATGAGGGGATGAAGGGGTGGTGTTGGTGAGGGATGTATAAGGAAATACAGTTTCGACAAATGTGACATGTCGAGAGGTATATAGACGATTGTTTGTAGGGTCTAGACAGTGGTAGGCACTTTGAGATGGGGAGTATCCGACAAAAATGCATGGGGTAGATTTAGGTGCTAATTTGTGAATGGAGTAAGGACGTAACCAAGGGTAACAGAGGCACCTAAAAGACCGAAGTTTGTGATAGTTGGGTTGAGTTCGGAAGAGACGGAAGAACGAAGACTCATTATTGAGGGTGGTTGTGGGCATGCGGTTGATAAGATATGTGGCAGTAGTTAGAGCATGTGACCAGAATGTGAGAGGAAGTTGAGATTGAGAGAGAAGAGTGAGTCCGGTTTCAACAATATGTCGATGACGGCATTCAGCAAAGCCATTGTGTTCGGGTGTATGAGGAGGGGAGGTGAGGTGGGAGATTCCATCTTGAAGGAGAGATGGTGTAAGTTTAAGGTATTCGCCACCATTGTCAGAAAATAATTGACGAATGGGGCGGGAAAAGTATTTTTCAACGAGTAGTTTGAAGCGATTAAAAGTGGCAAAGGTGTCAGATTTATGTTTTAGTGGATATAGCCAAGTATATTTTGTATAATGGTCCACGAAAATAACATAGTATTTGTAATGATCATAAGAGTGAATGGGGGATGTCCACACATCAGAGAAGATAATATCAAGAGGTGCATGAGATTGAAGAGTAGATATATCGAAAGGGAGTTTATGACTTTTATTGATTTTGCAGGAATTACAATAAGATAAAGAAAGCGAAGGAATTGACAGTGAAAACTGTTTATTTAAGAGAGGAATAATTGGAGGAGCGGGGTGTCCAAGTTTGTGATGCCATGATTGAAGAGTTGAGGTAGTGGCGACATGAGCTTGAGGAGAGGGTGGAGTCCAAATGTAGACACCATTTTCAAGCTTGCCGCTCAGTAGGATTTGATTGGAATGATTGGCCTTGATAAGAAAAGAAGATTGTGAGAATTCAACAGTTGCATTGTTATCTCTACATAATTGAGAAATGGAAAGAATATTTCGAGAGATACGAGGGACATGTAAGACGTTATTGAAAACAATGGAAGAGGGAAAGAGAGAGATAGAGAAAGAACCTATGTTTGCAATGGGAAGAGTGGAACCGTCTCCAATGATAACATCATCGCTACCATCATAGGGGTGGTGAAGAGAGAGGTTGGAGAGGTCATTGGTGATATGGTTGGTGGCACCACTGTCCATGAGCCAAGAGGGTGGGGGAGTTTGGATGGGGACAGTAGCAGTGTGGGCTTGTGGTGGGGTATGAGTGGAGCGACGAGGGTTTCAATTGAAGGAAGGGGGGGAGGAGGGAAGGTAACATTAGGGTAGTCCCGACTGAATTGACGACATTCAGAAATGACATGACCAACAAAGCGGCAGTATTGACATTTTCCTTTAAAGGGTTTGGAGGAAGGGGCAGCGGATGTGGAGTTGGGCAGGTGTGGTGGAGTGGGAAGGAGTGGTGCACGAGATGAGTGACCACGATTTTGGGAGTGTATAAGGTGAGCCGATATAGGAATAGAGGGAGGTGGAATATTGTGTTTGAGGGTTAGTTCATGGTGTATGAGTTTTTCGTGTAAGGCTTCAAATGTAATGGGGTTGTCACGGGCACGGACAGAGTCAATGATGGATTTGTAGGGTTCATATTCGAGACCTTGAAGAACTTTGGCAATGATGTCTTCAGGGTCCATTGGTTTGCCAAGGATTTCAAGTTTATCGGTACAAGCTTTAATGGTGTTCATGTAGTCGGTGATGGTAAGGGTGGATTTGGTGATGGAAGCAAGATGGTCTTTTACTTGGAGGATATGGCCGCGGGATGGGTTGGCGTAGGTAGTTTTGAGTATATTCCATGCTTCATTTGAGGTTTTGGCTTGATAGACAAGTGGAGCAACGGCTGCATCAAGGGTACCAAGAAGAGCACCGAGGATGAGACGGTCTTGCCATTGCCAGGTTATGTAGGCGGGGTTTTTGGTTTCTTTGGTGTCTGTGACAATGGTTTCGGGTGGGATGGGATAGGTACCATCAACATATTTGAGAAGGTCTAATCAGAAAAGGATGGAGGTGAGTTGGGAAGCCCAAGCGAGATAGGTAAGAGGTGTTAGGGTTTTGCAATGAGAAAGGTTGACAAAAATAAGAGGGTTATTTGGATCAGAAGAGTTGGGAAGAACAGAAGTGTTGCTGTTGGATTCAGCCATGGTGATGGTGCAGCCGAAAATGGTGAGGGAGGGGGTTTAGATCAATATTGCTTTGATACCATGAAAGAATTGCAAAAGATGAATTTTTCTATTGATATTGTAAAGTATTTATACAGATTTCTGAGAGAGATCTATGGGATTTACATTAATTCCTAGGCTATACAAAATGATTTGAATGTAAATAAAATATATACAAAATTGATAACTGAAATATTTACAAAAGGTAATGGGCTGAAGATCATGTAACTGTCGGATTCTTTGCTGGAGGAGGCGGATTCCTTGGAGGATTATTTGCTGGAGGATCCTTATGTTTAACACTGTAACCTCCTTGAATCGTCATCTTGAATTTGCTTGAATCCGAGTCGTGTTTGACACACTCTCCTTAAGACTAATTCGCCCGTCACTACGAGTGCTCGAGGTCTTCAATGGACGTTAGTCTCCCAGGATAAAATGGATGAACCAGAACAACTTTGCACTTAAAGTTTTCCGGTGAATCTCACTATGCTTAAACAAAATCACCACTCAAAACTAATCTAGGAGGCCAAAGAAAAAGATGAACAAATTTCAAAGAGGAGGAGGAAGATTGAAGGAAAATTTCTCTAATTTCATTTTGTGGGTTTTTCAAAAACTGTTCCATCCAAAAGTCATCCAAATTAATATATATTATATAGGAGTCAATCCTTGTGTTTATGGGGTTTTAATCCACAACTTGTAACCCCAAACTCATGGTATGCTCCCAATTAATCAAGCAATTTATTTTGAGACTCTTGGCATGTCAATGGTGGGATTAACTTTTGAAAGTTACATTTTCAACCCACCTACTTTGAATTCATTATATCTTTCTCACCCAATATAAAATTGGACATCTAGATATACCATTTCAATGTTCCTACAAAGTGGAACATACACCCACAATAATCTTTGTCGAACGACAAACGATTCATTTAAGAAAAATACACAATTTCCTTCACAAACAACAAATTTTTCCAACAGTAGGGTGGCAGGGGGTGGTGAGAGGAGTTGGGGAGGAGGTGTTAAAAATAAATTTAAAATGATTAATTTTTTACTCGAGGGGAGGGGTGGGGGTAGGGTAGGGTAGGGTGGCAGGGGGTGGTGAGTGGAGTTGGGGAGGAGTTGTTAAATATAAATTTAAAATGATTATTTTTTTTTTACTCGACGGGGGGGAGGGGGTAGGGTGGCAGGGTGGTGAGTGGAGTTGGGGAGGAGTTGTTAAAAATAAATTTAAAATGATTAATTTTTTTTTTTAAGTGACGGGGGGGGGGGGGGTTGGGGGGTGGTGAAGGGGTAGGGGTGGTTGATGTGAGGTGGGTTTGGGGAAGATGGAGACGAGGAACCAACGATCTAAAAAAAAAATCGATAGTTTCGAATTGGTTTTGTAATTTTTTACTTTAACTATGGAATTGATTTTATGGAATTAGGCAATTAGAATTATAATTCAATTCCAATTATATTCCTCATTTTAGCATCCAAACAACAGAATTAGAATTTCATGCTCCAATTTCAATTCTAAATTATGGAATTGATGTACCCACACATACCCCTTAGAAGACGTTGCAAGGTAACTTTAGGACCATGTTGATCAATTGCCCTCCCATTTCCAAATGTGACTCTTGAAAAAAGCCGAAGTGAATATATACTATAATCAACCTCTTTCTCCAACCCTATAATAAATCTAGAGCATCCACAATGAGAGCTCTTTTATAGCTTTTTATTTTAATAAAAAAACTTGTTACCATTGTGAGAGCTGATCGCGCAGGAAAGCGTGTGGGCTCAGTTCCTTGTGTCCAGCAATGAATGAGCTAGCTATGGATCTGCACAGCACAAGAAACAAGGGTGAAACTGCGCCGGGGGCCTTCCGGCAAGCCCCTCCGACGTGAGAGTAAGATTATGAACAGGAAATATGGTGGCAAAAATATGAGTGAGTACGTGAATATGCAATAAAGCATTACCTTTGTCCATGTTGATACTCTCTCATTTATAGTAGGAATAGTGATGTTAGGGTTTTCACCAGAGCCGTTGGATTGGATGGTTTCCAACCGTTAGATCAGCTCTGTCTTCTAGGTGTACACGTGTCACGCTGGGATTGGTCCGTCTATGTAAGGACACTGCAGCTTCTGACATTGATAAGCAGCTTGCCTTATAAGGGAAAGTCAACCTGCGTACCTTTTGTAGTTATTGCGGTGCATGATTGCACATGTAACAAGGCACTGTAGCAGGTCTGACATTATCCCAAATTAGCTAATTAACCAAGCTTGTTGAGGAAGCTTAATCGAAGAGACGACCTGGAGCTGTACGTCCAGTTGGGTCGTCTCCTTGAGGTATGTCTCGACGAGAGAGGGTTAGTCGTTCAATGACGACGCTCACTCTTGGACGAGTGCCAGTTGGCGTCGAAAGGAGGCTCGTCGTTAGATGGACCTAGCTCATTGTCGACGATCTCTTCTTGGTGTATCGACGGGCTAGAAGTTAACCCTTCCATTAATGGTGTGATAGCTCGTCGTTTGGATAGGCTTGGTCGCTCAGTGGCGACGACTGCCAACCAATGTTGGACGGGCTATGGCCCAAGGCTTTTGTCTGATTCTTTGTGGTTGGTCCTTTGATGGGCCTATTGGGCCCCCGGGCTCGTAGTAAACATTGGGCTCGGCCCATCACAGATTATTCCGTTCAGTGGCCCCCAACTCATGGTCGTCTCGACGAGCTAGGAGTTGTTATTTTCCTCCAAAGTAATCCGTACGACCGTCAATTTGAATTTTGAAATATGGTGACGTCAGTATTGATGACGTGGATGGTTGGGATTTCTTCCTTGGTTGACACGTGTCCTTTGAGGGGACATTCGCCTCGAAAATTGCAGAGGGTATTTAATGCCCCTCATCATTCCGCCGTTTGGGTTCCCAAGTATAAACCCTCCATCTTCTTCACATATAAAAAGCTTCCTTTTCCCATCATTCCAAACTTTTCAAAACCTTGATCAGTGAGAGCAAAGTAAGAGAGGCGATTTCCGGCCACCGTAAGAAAGAATTCAGGCAACAAAGATCACCGTCTCCGGCAACCGTAATCGTTCTGGCAACTCCGTCTGTGAGGTATCTAGGCGCCTGGATAAGGGATTTCTTCGAACTTCCGCCGGAAAACTCATCGGAAAGAGCATCTCCCAACCCATTACCAGGTAACATCTTCATTTGTTCTTCATTTTCTGGGTTTTTTCATTGGGTTTGTAGAGGTTAGCCAAATGGGACCAAGGACTATCAGTTTCGAGAGAGGTGTCAAGTTTGGCTTTGGGTTGAATCAAAGGGTTTATAAGTGTGCTAAGGGGATTTGGAGAGAGATTCCTTTATCTGAGTGTTCTTCAATCCTGGAGAAGTTTAACTTTGAGAATGAGCCCTTGGGGTTCCCCGAGGGGGAGATTCTAGGGGATTTTGAGGATGGTGACCCAAGGGTAACTCCCTTCCGATCCATGAACGATCTGCCCACTCATATTAGGACCCACTACTCTTTGTCCCGTCGTGATTCAATTAGGGCTTTGGTCGTAGGGGAATCTAGGTCGCCACTAGGTAGGTCGTTGCCTACGGATGTTAGGACTGATTCCCCTCTTTTATCTCCTTGTTTTGTAGAGATGGATCACGACGGGCGTCCTGACCAGCCGGCCCCGAGTAACGAGGCCGGCCTGAAGTCTTTGAGGGGTGAGCGACGGTCAAAGCCTTTCATACATTTGTACAAGTTGGATCGAACGACGATGAGTTTGGAGGTGGGGCAAGAGGAAAATGGGCCGTGCCTAAGATCGAGCTCGGGAAACGGGGACGTCGGGAAGCAAATGATCGACGCCCTACGAGGAGCGTTTAGGGTTCAAGCTTCGACCTACAAGTTGGAGCATCTCAGTTTGGCGGAGTACGAGCCCCGTCGTCAATCCTTAGTGACCAGCAAGGAGAAGGTGGGCTTCTTCTATAAACACTTTGAGTTCGGCCTGAGATTGCCTTTGGATCCTTTCATCAATGAGTTCCTGGAGGACTTCGCCTGTATGCCCATGGAACTTAGTGCCAACACCGTCAGAATTTTGTGTGGCTTTGCCATCGTCTGCAGATTCCTTGGCTACGAGCCATGCAATAAAGTATTCCGTCGATATTACCGAACGGCTCGGAATACCTCCAAAGGGAAGTCCACCGTGAGTGTATCTTCGATTAAAAACGCAAGGAATTTTTTCTTGGATATCCCGAATAAGGTGTACGGTTGGGAGAACCATTTGATCCTGGTGGAAAGTCGAGTAGGATGGCATTTTCCTTTTCCAGAGGGCAACGTACCAGTCAGTGATAGACATGTCTTTCAAGCTCCGTGGGCCGACGAGCTGAAAGGAAAGATTGACAATTTGTTAGATCTTGGATGGGTCTCGTACAAAGACATAGAGGCCTCACAATGGAGATACATCCGAGCTGGCATGATGTCTAAGCCGTCCATAGGGCCTGAACCTTTAGTGAAGATTGATTTGGATGCCCGCTATCCTGACTGGGTCGTCCACCAGGAGTTTGTTTTTAAGGATAATTGTGTGAATTGTGCGACGGCACGAACTGGTCGTCTTGAAGAAAGTTGTGAAAACCTTGAAATGAATGGGGGTTGGACTCCTGCTATCTTTTCAATTTTAATATTCTCTTGTCTCGTCGTGAATACGAACTAACCTCTTTTACTTGGTTGTTATGCAGTTCTTACCCAAGACGACGTGGATAAAATTGAAAAAAGAATAATGGATGAAGCCATCAGAGCTAGTGACAGGGGCACCAAGAAGAAGGAGAGGGCTGCGACCCGTGCCATACTCGATCGTCAAGAGAAGCAGACGACGAGGAATGAGCAACTCCCCAAAGACCCTGCTGGTGCTATCCCAATGATCGAGAGGGAACCCGTCGTCGAAGGACTGAACACCGGAGGCCGTCAGGCCATTGTTGATGCACCTGAGAGAGCAATAGGTATGGAGATCGATTCAAACGTGGATACTGTTGGAGCTCAGATGGCCATTGCTGACGAGGCCGAGCGTATTGAAGTGGAGAGCACAGATTCAAACCCCGAGCTCCGTGAGGTCGACGCTCGTGCCTCCAAAAAGAGAAAAAGTCATTTCATCGACCCTCCTAGCACGTCGGACCCGTCAACTCCAAGGGCCGATGCTCCAGGCTCGTCTACAGCGGTCTTATCTAAGGCCAAGGCCAAAGAGATGGCGACCTCAATTGCCAAAGCCTCTCATATAACTGGGATCCCCTATCTGCAGAGAAACGGCAATGCGCTCTTGCTGGGGACGGCTCTGACAAGGCGTGGACGGGATGTTGAGTTGACCCGTAGGATGAAGGAGGCCAATCTTACCCCCGAAACCTTTCATGCCCGTCTAGGGCTAATCCATACTGAGGTACTTCGAATTAAAGTTTATGTTTTTCTCCGTCTATTTATACTTGTGCTAATAATTTAACTGTTGCAGCTATCGTCGATGATGGATGCCATGATGTCGGGCTATAGGGAATGTCTTGACGCCGAGCTTCGGGGCAACGAGCAGCTGATGAAGGCCGTCGGCGATAAGGGGACCGCTGAGCAAAAATTGAAGGAGGCAGAGACCAATGTCGGCGAGCTTACTCTTGCCCACGAGCTTTTGGTGAATGAGAAGGACAATCTTTCAAAGGAGGTGGATGCCTTGAAGGAAGGGAAAGCCAAAGCTGAAGCCGACGCAAAAGTATTTCAGGATGGTCTTCGTGTTTGTGAGAACAGGCTTCAAAAGTCGACGGCTCAGGTTGAAGCAATGAAGACGAGCCATGATGCTGAGCTGGCCCAAGCCAGGCTTGATGCCGTCGACGACTTCAAGAAGAGTGCTGAGTGCCTTCAATTGGTCACCAAGCATGCGAGTGGGTTCTTCAAAGACGGGGCTAAACACATGGCCAGGCGGCTTCTGCTGGACCCTGCAATAAAAGATCTTCTCTCCGTCCGGAAGTTGGCCGACCTTTGCACGGAGGAGGCTCACGACGACGAAGCACGCTCGGTCCATCCCCTCGTCCCCTATACTGCCAATGATTTCCTCATCATAAGGGAGGACGACGCCAAAGCTGGAAAAGACGAGTGGCCTATCCCTGCCGTCGTCCCGGGTAACTTCGACGCATATTACAAATACTTCATTGAAGACGGCCCTGACCCTGATGCAGCTCCTTCAGACGCCGGCGGTGCCGACCCCCAGTGATTGATTTTTTGAGATGTTTTGTAATGTTCCAAACAATGTCCCCGTTTGATTCGGTTGTCTTAAACAATGTTTCATTTTATTTGGTTGTGGTTCCAAACATCGTTCCAAAACAATTTTTAATTTTTTGTAATGTAGTCGGCCTGTTTCCTCATTGTTTAGAGGGGGTCGTACTGTAAGTACCCCAATCTGGATCACTCCCTTTCAAACACACGGGAAACACCGTAGACTCATCCACGCAGTCTCAGAGACCTCTCTCACTCAAAACCCTCTCAAAACCCTCTCAAACCCCCAAACAAACCAAGGGAGGAGCCTTTCTGGGATAAAAAGGGACAAAAGGACCTTTTGGGAATTTTCAGAAATCGAAAGCAATTAAGGTCCGTACGGACCTCTTTGTTTCAATGATTACTAAATCCCTTAAAGTCCACAATATTCCTCAAATCCCGGAAGAAATGATGACTTCCTGCGAGTTGGTCCGTACGGACCTCTTTGCATGCAAGATGGTCCGTACGGACCTTATTGCATGGGGAACATCATCATTTCCAGAATATTCACCATCATTGCATATTCCCTCAAATCGAGGAAAACCAAAATCCTGGATAACCAAGAAGGTCCGTACGGACCTCTTTGCTCCGAAATTTTTACTATAAATAGAGGGCTCCCCCTCCTCATTTTCACACACCTCCCACTTCTCTCTTCCTCCCTAAGCCTTCTGGCTCCCCTTCTAAGACCTTTCGAGGCACTCCCGGCCCCTTTCGGATCCTTCCGAGGCCTTCCGAGCCCCCTCGTGGTGCTCCGGCCTCCCCGAGCGCTCCCGAGACGCTCCCGCCGCCCGAGGCACTCTCGAGGTACTCTGAGGCCCCTCGTGGTACTCCGAGGCCTCGCACGGTCTTTCCACCTGTCCCGGCTCTTTCCGAGTCAAACCGACGATCCCAAACCACGCCGAAACTCGCCCGAGTGACTCCACGCCACCACAACGCACGCCGAACCTCTCGCCCGAGTGATCCCGACGATCCCCACGCACGCCGAACCTCCGCCCGAACGCAGCCCACAACCTCAACTCACGCCGAAACTCGTCCGCGGACAACCGCATCTCCCGAAGCAATCCCGATCCGTACGAACGCTACTCCGACCTCAAACACCATTCCCTGCGGAAGATGGACACGAACCAACATTGGTAAGGCTTCCTTCCTCTACTATTTCAATACATTTTCATACATAGCATACAAGGTAGACATCCGATACATGCATTTTTAAAAGCACCCACACACACACAACATTTAAAGGATATTAGGGGTATCCGAAAGACTCGTTTTTACGAGGCGACTCGGGTGAGCTCTAATATTCTAATATTCTCTTTCCGAGGAGTCATCTGACCTCCGAACTCAAAATCTCATCACACAAAAACAGTTTAAAATTTATCTTTAAGCGATGCCCTTTTTCAATGTTTTGGGCTTAATAAAAACGGCGTGGCGACTCTACAAAATGCGAAAGCAAAACGGCGAGACACCTCCAACACGCAACGCTAAAACGGAATAAGCCGGATGCGGGCGCGATTGTCTTGCCTCTCGGATCCGGGCGACTTCCCGAACGGCGAACGCGAGATGCGGGGCCCGCGCGCGAGCCGGATCCGGGTAATTTCGGTTGGCGACTCCTTGAGGACTTTTTGTTTTAAAAAAAAAAACTTTTAAACAAAACAAAAGATTTTTAAAACGATGATGAGGGTCAAACTTTCATTTTACCCCTTTCTTTAAGCATTGTGTGTGTGTGCACGTGCTTCGTTTTTATTTTACAAAAAAAAAAAAAAAAAAAATACAAAAAAAAATGCATCAATATACATCTCGTGCATACATTTAAAATTCTTCAAAAATTTCTATTTTACTCGTAAAAAGAATTTTAGAGACCGCACACTACGCGCACTTCTTGCCTCGGTTACACCGCACTCTACTCCACCTTCTTTGCCTCGGTTACACCGCACACTATGCGCACTTCTTGCCTCGGATACTGGCACACTACAACCCTTAACCGGAGTGGTCTCGGTTGCGGTCCGTTTGGTCTTCCTAGGCCTCTTGGGCGCGCGCGGGATCATTCCAAACATCCCATCCTAGCCAAGCGTCGACCAACCCCGCACGTTTGAGTCTTGAGTCACACTCTGTCCGGACTCGGTTGGTTTTACCCGGTCAGGTGTCATACGGCCTGGATACATATACCATGCCGGCCATTTTACGAGTCAAGGCTCGGAACTCAAGATCCCTTGCGCAAGCAAAGCGATGAAAAGGTCATGCTAAAATCTTGACCTGATCTTGATTTCCAAGCTACACCCGAGACGATGTTCCATCCGGATATACATCCATGCTTGCCATGACACCATGTCATCACGCCTTTGATACGTCGGCCATGACAATATGACCCGGCCAACGCCTAACGTCACGAGATCCCTTGCGCAAGCAAGGTAAAGAGAGGTCATGCCGAACTCTTGACCCGATCTTGACTCGGTGGCGGCTCGGTTCACTATTCACATGGCTAACGCATCAAAACGAACATGACAGGCTCGGTCCTTAGGTTCGATTTTCTTTTAGGCCGGTGGAAACCGCTTGCACTATAGGACCCTCGCACAGGCCGTCCACCTGGGATGTCGAAATACGGGTGCAAAACGAGGGGCTTATAGCCGCACAGATGGTCTCCACTGACCCAGGATCTAGCATAGTTGCGAAAAAGAAGAGCAATCTTTTCCAACCTACCTAGGATTCTGAGAAAACATGTTTTAAGTAAATTAAAACAACAAAAAAAAAAAAATCAAATCAAAAAATAAAAGAAACGGAAACCGCATGCCACGTGAGCTTTCCCCCTTCTATCCCGTTAGGCCATTCCTGTGTCTAAACCTTGCCCGTCACCCCCTCCAGCGAACCGAGAGTGGTTGAGAATCCCTGGAAGCCGCCTTTTCAGTATTGAGGTCACAAGGTCCGATAGCCCTTCCAGTTCAACGGTCCGCACCGTCCAATACTCCCCCATGACGGGATCAACAGATAACAGTGAGGGAAACGGAACCCCGCCACTAAGGAACCTCCAGACAATGGAGGAGGTGCTGCGAGCCTTCGAAACCATCAAGAAGCGCCAAGAGGAACAGCAAGCCTGGATCGTCGACACCTTGCGTCTTCGAGGAACAGTTGCAGTTCCCCAACCCGACGGGAACCTTTGTTCTCATAGAAGACGAAGATATACCGGCTCCCAGGTTTCTCAAAGCTATCGGCGGGTCCCGCCTCCGCCAAGCTACGAGATCCCGGCCAACGCAAAGCGGCTCTCGCTCAAAGCTCCCCTCGGGCGTCGGTCAAGCGGCTCAGACATGCCCGCCTCGGATCGGTCGGTTTCCGGCTCTGCACATCAAGCTCGGTACCAACGGCACACATACGTGCTGCTCGCGGATCCCAATGCATCTCGGTATCCCCAGATTCAATCCTTTGCCTCTATACGAGCCTCGCAACCACAATCAAAAGTCCCCATTCTTACCGGGGACGGGCATCCCGGCGGATATCCCGACATCTCAAGTTTGCCACTGCTAGTACGCGGTGGGGCTAACGAATCGTTTCCCAGGTTCCCAAACACGGCCCTTAGCGGACCTGGCAATCACGCCCTCAACTTGACACCCCGGGGTATGGGTTGGTATACACTCAACTACCTCCCAAGACTCCCGAATGGCGATCCCATCGGCCAATCCACCTCCATCTTCGATTTCCGTCCACAGAAAACGGTAACCCACCTCGCATGACAGTGACCCTCACATGGCTTGGTTGATCGAACGAGATGAAAGACATGCAAGGCAAGCTAGCTAGTTCTCGGAAGGACTCCCTCCCGCCTACCGATCCGAACAAAGTGGTCCCTCTCCCTCCAAAGTTCGGGATGCCGGAAATGGAAAAGTTTGACGGAGCAGAATGCCCAAAACCCACATCGACACCTACGTCACGGGTATGAGAGCGAAAGGGGCAACCCCTCAGCGGATGGCGGATCATTTTCGGCATTCCCTCAAATCCACGGCACTAAGGTGGTTCCTCAATGTGAAGGCGAAAACCGCTCCACGTGGGATCGGATCGGTGAAATCTTCTGGAGAAGTACCGCGCCAATCTTGAATGGGAAACAAACCGCCATGACACTGCAAGCCACCGAACAAAAGGATGACGAACCGGTGGGCGAATTCTACAAAAGATGGGCTGGAAGCTAAGCGAGATAATGGATCCACTTTCCAAAGAAGAGCGAGATGGACATCTTCCATTCTGCCTCAAACCATCTTTGAGGACCTTGATCGGCCACCATTTCTATCCAGGATCTCAGTGCCATGGTCAACGCCGGGACAAAGTTTGAAAAGACTACGAGTCTTCAAAAGGCAACAGCAACCCGCCTCATCTTACCGCTATCGAACAAACCTGGCAACTTCAACTCCTGCCCCAACCAAAGGAAAGGAAGCGGCAGAACAGTCTGCACTACATTCGGAACGGAGCTCAAGTAAACCGCGATCGGGCGGCCCCGAAGAATAGCAACCCCCTCGCTTCCCACGGTTCCGGCATTTTGATAACCTGGAAATGCCCTTGGGTCAAGTATTTGAAGCTTTGGTGAAGCGAAATCTTCTCAAACCACTCGAGAATTTCCAACCGAAGACCCTCAAACCCAACATGGATATGAGCAAGCACGCGCCTTCCATAACTACCCCGGCCACACCACCGACAATTGCTTCGTACTCAGCGGGTGATTCGGGGGCTCATTGAGGAGGGAAAATTGGAACGCCCCGTGGTCCCAATACCATTGGAAATCCATTCCCCCCGTAGCGACGGGGTAAACTCAATAGCCATTGACGAAACCCCAAGCGAGAGCGGACTCCTGCGATTTCCGAAACCGTCGGCATGTTGTCTCGCTATGGTGGGAGCGTGAAACAAGAGTCAAAAGGTCTCGTGGCCGGGAATTCCGACAAGAACGCCCGAGGGCCACTTGTCTCCCTACGATCTTTGCCCCGGCCAAGGCATACAAATGGTTGGATCGAACGTTCCCCGAGACGAGGCGAGTCCAGCGGTAGCACGGGAAGCGGTTTAGCCTTCACGACGATGACTTGCCAATATGTGAGAATCGGCACAACGAAGCCCTCCTCATCCTCATAAAGATAGAGATGTTCTTCCTCCCGAACGTCTTGATTGATAACGGCTCCGCGATCAACATCATCGCTTTAAGCACATTGAAACGACTCCGCATCGACCGTTCTCGATAAGGCCTTCACCTCGGGTAATCAGGAGCCTACGACTCCACCGCACGACCAATCGTAGGAGTCATCAACTTGAGGATCAATTCGACGTACAAGCTGAGTCGGTAGAGTTCCAAGTCGTGGAAATCAAACCCACCTTCGTCTGCTTTGTTGGGACGGCCTTGGATACATCGGATGAAAGCGGTATCATCTACTCTTCACCAATGCGTGAAATTCATCAATGCCCAACGGAGCGATCGAAGTGATCCGCGGAAGCGGTGCAATGGCAAGTGCTTGGCCGGCAAGCTATGACCCGAGAAGAAGGTCCCGACATGACCGAATACTCTTCCCAGATGATTCTCCTACCTGTCTCGCTACGAAGTGGATCCTTACATCCACGCTCTAAGTCGCGACGAGTGGAAATTGAAGAACTCATGGGTCGGGATGACAACTCGATATATGCGGCTGTGAAGAATGCTTGAGAGAGGATCAAGAGATGGATGCCACTAATGGAGATTGATCGAGGAGTAGACCACTTACTTCGCCGAAAACCCTCTTGCAAGCGGCTCATCACCGATCCCCGTGCAAGACAACCCTCTGGCCAACACTCTCGGATCTTACGGGGACGGCCATCACGGCTTAGTTCAATTCAACATTAGGTGTCCGACACGGACGAACAATGGCGCAACCTCCTCCAAGGCTTAATCGGGGAAGGAGATATAGCATGTCCGCTCGAATCGAGACATTGTAAACGTCGTCCAAGCAAAGATCCCGAGATAAAGAAGCGAGATTCTATGAAAGTGATCAACATCGGCAAAAATCCACTCCGAATCGGCGAATGCTTCGCCCTCCTAGAAGTAGCCCTCGGCGACTTCTATCATCAAAAACCCCCAAGGACTGGTGGCAACACTAATGGAGGGACATCATCGGGGAGCGGCCAAAAACCTCCGCGATCTGGTTTGAAATCGAACCGCATGCAAGCTACTTTCCGGGACTCGTGCGAAGGTGAAGATTGGCCACCTAAACCCGGCACCACTCCTCTAGAGCTACGGCCATCCGAGAGTAATGAAGCCTGGTCCAATCCCTCGTCGCCTATAGTCTAGCTTCGAGTCTTGTTGTACGTGTATTCACATCTTTTGTGTCTTTTGACGGCTTTACGCCCGACGATTGTGAATCTTTGATCAACAATGTACGGCCTTCACGCTTTCAATAAAAGGTCCGACCTTCCTAAAAACCATTTCATTGCATCTTTAACAAATGATGACATTAACTAATCAAAGCAGTTAAATTCATCTATACAAAAGGCAAACACATTAATTAAATAAATGCATCAAGCAAACATTTAAGCATATTGTCAAACGAGAGAAAAACCGGGCCCAGCCTGAGAAGGTTTTAATCACAACGATTTGCAAGATTGCGAAGAGCCAAAGAGACGCAAGTCCGACGCCATTTCCACAAGCCGGATCTTCCAATACCTCAAGAACAGGGAAGCCACCTTCATGAACAAGGAAGGTCAACACACGAAGGGGTCAAAACCAAGAGCATCATGGCCCTAAAACGCCTTGCCTCTCACTTCGTCATCCTCGGGGACATGTTATACAAGAAACGCTACCATGGGCCACTCCTACGCTGCGTCAGCCAAGAAGAAGCAGACAAGTTCATGAACGAAGTCCACAACGGGGCTTGCGGTCCCCACATGAATGCCAGAGCCACGATGCAAATCATTCTCGGGATGGGCTACTGGATCTCCATGGAAGCAGTGCATCCACTTTGTCCGAAAGGCTGCGACAAGTGCCAACGGTTCTCCAACCTCAATCATCTGCCGCCCCACGATCTCTCTTGCATGACTACACCTTGGCCCTTTGCCACTTGGGAATTGACGTCATCGGGAAAATCGCTCCGCCGAGCGCAACGGTCACGAGTTCATCTTAGTAGCCATCGACTACTTCACCAAATGGGTCGAAGCCAAGTCCTACAAGGTACTCACCTCCAAGAAGGTCGCACATTTCCTCAAGGAAAACATCATATGCCGATACGGCATCCCAAATGAGGTCATATCAGACAACGGCTCACACTTGAAGGGGAATTCGACAGGCTGGCGGCTGAATTCAAGATCACACGTCCACAAATCTTCTCCCTACAGGCCCTGAAACAAACGGCGCCGTGGAAGCGGCAAACAAAACCCTCGAACGGATCATCCGAAAAATGACCACCCGAGGACGAGATTGGCCCGAGAAGCTGCACCTTGCACTTTGGGGCTACCGCACATCAGTCGGAAACGACCACGGGAGAAACCCCATTTGCCACGACATACGGGATGGAAGCAGTCCTTCCTCGAGCTAGAAATTCCCTCACTCCGAGTCTTCTTTGGAAAATGACATCAACGAAGTCGAATGGCTCACGAAGCCGACATGACGAATTGGCTCGCTAGATGAGCGACGACTAAAGGCCATGGAACACGTCCGAGCCTATCAAAGCGGGATGGCTAGAGCTTTCGACAAGAAAGTCAAATCCCGAGACATCGGGGAAGGTGACCTTGTACTCAAAGAAAAGCCTCCCACTCGAACCAACCCACTGGGAAAATGGGAACCCACATGGATCGGCCCTTTCGTGGTTCAAAAGATCTTCTCCGGAGGCGCCGGGAAGCTAACGGACCTAGACGGCAATCCCTTCATGAATCCGGTCAACGGAAGCAAACTTCGCGAGATACTTCGCTGAAGAAGAACAAGCTGTGCATCTCTTGGCACTCCATGTAGTGTCGAACTACGCAGACACTGAGCCCTCTAGTCCGGGGAACGTAGGCAACCTTAATTGGTCCGGTCTAAAAATACACAAAAGTCAAAAGTTTGAATGTCAATCAAGACCTCCATCAAGCTCCGCACTTTTCAAGAACACGCCCCGGCGAGTCACCTTGACCCAGTCAAACGACGGCGGCAACATCAAAGGACATCCGAGGGTCACTCGGCATCAAACGACCGACTCATGTCTACTTCCCAAGCCAGGGGCTTGTCTTCGCCCTCACGCGCTTCAAAAAAAAAAAAAGAGAGCTCGAGCAAGGGCTCACAAAAAAGAGCTCGAGCAAGGGCTCACAAAAAAAAATATAAAAAAAGAGAGCTCGAGCAAGGGCTCACAAAAAAAAAACAATAAATAAAAAAAGAAGCTCAAGCAGAAGCTGCAAAATTGAGGTCAAGAGCCCGACGCCAACAAGAGGCAAGGAAGCTGCGAAAAAGACCGTCGTAACGACTTGTCGGGGAGCATTCAACCTCTCGGCCAAGCACTGAAAGCCTCGGCAAAGGGGATTGCCGTCGGGGCCCGGAGCTTCGGTCCGCGGATGCAATGAGAAAAGTCCAAGGATGGACGCCGACAAAGTGCACAACGAAGCAAAGGCAAACAAAAGATCTTGCGTCTCGATAAAGCTTTAAAAGTAAATCACAAATCACTAACGGTTACAACATTTCTTGATGAGTTCAAGCACGGTCTACTCTCAAGTTCACAACATGCTAAAAAACTGACTTAATACATTTAACTAATAATGTGTTTGCAATGCAATGAATGGATACCTAGGAGGTCATTCCGCGCCATCTGCGCTTGTCCCTCGCCATTCTTCCCTTTCTTCCCTCGTCCCGGCGAGTCTTCTTTCGCTCCACGTGAACCAACTCTGCGTCTCTCGGTCAGAGATGCGGGGTCCTCCCAGTAGAGTCAAACAATCCGGTAGCTCTCGGGGCTTCATTCGCCGTGCTTCGGCTCGGATCTCCTCCCTGCGAGTGCACGTAAAGAGGACCTCTCCTGTCGGTCGGTCAACTCTAGTCTCATAGTCAAACAAAGCGTCTCCCGTCACATCGAAAGGGTCGGACCGAGCTTCGGAACTCCTAAGGCAATAGCTACTACGACAAGCGGGTCCCAGGAATCGCTACACGCCTGCTCTCCCAGACCACTTGGGACTGCTTGACACTGTTGCTCATACCGGGCCGGATGCGAGTCGTCAACACGACACTCTCCCGACGTCTAAGGAGTACCACGGGAGGGAAAGCGGAATACTTCCATACCCTCGGAAAATACAAGAAGGCACTGAAGCCGCCATACAAGAGGAACTACCTCCGCGGTAGCAAGGTCATCCCGGCCAACAAAGGCTCTGCTTCATCCCAAGCTGCCGGGAAACAAGCGACGGAATATAGAAGGAGGACCAAGACAAACACAGGAACTCGACAACGTAGGACCCTTCTGCAAGATCCTCCTGGTCTCGATCCTCCGGTGCGGAACCCACCAATGGCGGATCGATGCGTACCAAGCCGTGCCATCCATCTCTCCCGGGCGGATTGATCCATATCCAACGCAAGAGGTCGGCGAGCAAATGACCATGCGGGCTAAACGACGTCGGAGCCTCGGGCGTAGCTGAAGTCTCTCTCGCGGCCACAAGGTGAGCAAAGCGGGGCTTCCCCCTCTCATGAGCCGATCCCCGGTCGCCGGGACGGTCGATACCATGAAGAGTCTCCCCACACCAACGGAACCCATTTCCCAAAGAACAGACAACAACCACTGTCCTCGGCAAGAAACCTTGCTCCAAACAACCTAAACATCGGCCAAAGCCATTCCCGCAAACAAACACTACCCACAAACACACTCTCACCACGTGGCATGTACAAAAATAAAAAATAATAATAGCAACAATTTCTAGGACAAATCCGGGAATCACAAAAAATGACATTACATCTTAAAATAAAATACCTGTTTGCCATGCAAATACATGTGTTTTATTACAGTACCCAAAAATGTTCATTTGCTAAACAAAAAAGAGGAGGGATATATGAAAAGAGGGAAAGCAAATGAATACTAATCGAATCCCTCGGCATCATCATCCTCGCCAAGATCCTCCAAAAGAAAAGTCGGGCATCCCGAACTCGCCGTCACATCCTCATCGTCGGAATACCGAGCACCCGCCCGAGGCTCCCACGAGAAGTACTCGGAAGGATCAAATCCGGCGAAAGGATCAAAGAAAGAAGGCTCAGGAACCCTCGCCCTGTGCGCCGTGCGGAGGCATGAAGCGATAAAAGGGCCGCTCCTCGAAGGCCACGCAGCCTCCCGAAGACGTCCGGCATCCATGCTATGCCGCCCCTCAAAGGCCCCTCTGCTGCGGCTCGCTCGGCTCTAGGCGGAGGAACGTCCACGAATGCCTCGAAGGCATAGGCTCGTCGCCGGCACACGACGCGAAGACCGACAGACACCTTCGACGCCATCTTCTTAGCGAAGGAGCGCACGCCACGTAACGGCAGTCAAGATATCGTAGGCTCTCCCGGGACTGCACCAACAACAAGAAGCCAAGGAAACGCTCATCAAATTCGGTTATACTCAACAACAAAAAGAGAAAAATGCGAAAAGATGCCAAGATGGAAAAGAGTCGGCACACTCACCGATCTGTCGGGATCCGCTCGATATGCGGCGGGAGCACGCTCGCCAGAACAGGTGCAGACACCCTCCTCCTCGACCCGTCCCGCGGACATACGTGAAATCCGGTCCCGGCATCGGAACCTGCAGGGGAGCTGCGGGCCGGCCTCTCTCTCCCGCGCCGGTACTGGGCGTCCTCAGCTTCCTCCTCACGAAGGCCCCATACTCCTCTCCGTATAAAATGAACTCCTCGGCACCGACACCGCCAAGGTACCTCTCGAAGTCAAGCACATCCATATCCCGGAGTCAAGCATCCCAAAGGAGGGTCCTCGGAGCCACGGGAAGCACACGGGGCCATGCTTTGCCGGAAGACTCGCTCCCCCTGTACATGGCGTCACAAGTCAAGCCTCGCAAAGCATCTTCCGCCGCGCTGTCACCTCGGGAGCCCCCTCGAACTCATCCCCTCATACCGAACCCACGGGAACAACGAACCCCTCACGGCTATCCCGCTCCAAACGCTCCCGCACATCCCCGTAGGCGATGGTGAGCTTCCCGGCCGGTCCTCCTCTTCCTCGCCGTACGAGCCCATCCCAAGATAAGCAGGTACGCAAAGCCAATGCCCAGGATCCCTATCCCACGGAAGCACCGGAAAACCTCATAAAACCACACTCGTGACAAAAACGAGAGAAGGCTCGGTGCAAAAGACAACGGAGAAAAGACAAGTTGCTAAATCAAAAAAAAAAAAAAAAAAAAAACAAGAATAAACTCATACCTCCAAAGCAAAGTCAAAGCAGCCAACGAATCACACCCTCTGGCTAAACCGGTCCAAGGAGTAAGTAGAGCTCAGCCAAGCTCGCTCGCCCCAAGCAATGTCGCAGCACTTATCCAGAATCAGGCCAAGCTCTCCAACAGAGCAAAGGGAGCTGCGGTCGCGTGGTTCGAGAACAAAGTCTCTGGACAAGCATACCACAAGAAGGAGCGCGCCAATCCGCTCCGTCCACCTCGGCCGGTACCCGGATGTAGCCCCAATACGCCGTGATCCTCATCTCCACGCCGCCAGACAAAGATCCCTGTGCCCTGCGAGGGACGAGGCTCAAAGCCCAAGCAGCTCGTCAATACATCATCGCCTATCATGTCTCTCCACCTCACAGTGCTCCCCTTTCAAGGAGAGCCCGTAATAGCAAAGAAAATCAGTGGGCGCCACGTCACCTCGCCCCTACTCGTGGAAGGTGTGGGTGGTATCCCACCAATACTCGTATAAACCCAGAAGACACTCTTGTTCTTCCTCGTGTCTGACACTCCACCGGGTTCTCAACGAACACACCTAAAGGCCGAAGCATAAACCAGCCTCCGGACTCTACTCTACCGTCCACGGAAATATCGGGCATCCGCGCCGCCATAGCTCCACAATGTGCCTCGAGCGATCCCCGAGTCTTCATCCTCTTGGCCTTCCCGGCCATAAGCCTCCGCATCCCGCAGTGTAAACACAAAGAAAGGTAACGTCAATCACAAGATTTTAATATAAAGGCACATATAACCCGTCACAAAACACGGCACATATTGCACATAATTTTCACATACATTATACATATAATTTTTCCATGTAACCCGTCACAAAACACGGTACACAATGCACATATTTCTCACATATAATGCACATATAATGCACATGATTTTCACATATATCGCACATATTTTCCCCACAAAGTCCGTCACCCAAAAACACGGCACACACTATATAGCACATTCTCAAAAGAAAATCCGTCCCAACACGGCACACACTTTCACATATAACCCGTCACAAAACACGGCACATGTCACATTTTTTCACAAAAATTATCACTACACGATAATTTTTCTCACAATGTACATACATAAATAGCATTAGGTACAAAACACCAAAGCATGCAATTCACTAGATAGGCACTTTATTTTCACAAATAAAAGCTAATCTACACATTTCTGCACAAAATACACATACCCACAATTTTTACATGTCCATTTTCAACAATTCATCAAGAATTTCACAAAAAGGCATAAAATAATAACAAAAAAATCAAAAAATGCGAAAAACTAAAACCTAGTTCTAGCATTCAAAAATTCGAGCAGGGAATCAAAACGGAACAGATTTCTTACCTCCCCGACGTTCGTAGAGCGACGATTGTGCACCTCCGGATTCGGAGACAAAACATCCGGGTTCTTCGAAGATGGAACGAACGAAATCCACCTTTGAAGCTCCATCCGTTGCTCGACCACCTCGATCAAGGCTGACGACGACTCCTTCGAGATCCTTCGCCATGGCAAACAATTCAAGCAAAAATCTTTGATTTTGGTTAACAATGGAGGTTTCTCTCTCTCTCTCGCCCGGTTTACGCACGGAAGAAGAAGGAACTGGGGAAGGGCCTCGGCCATTTAAACCTGGTCAAAGCCTCGAACCGTAAAACCAAGATGGTCCGTACGGACCTCTTTGCAACCAGGTTGGTCCGTACGGACCTCTTTGCAAGGGGTGGCCAAATTACTTTCCCGCCCTTATAATCTTTGCCTCCCGTCGTCCTAAGGCCTTTTCCAAAGAATCCAAGTGCGTAATGGTCCCTAACCCTTCAAATCAATCACCGGCCATCAACGTAAGACCGGTCCTCGCCACTTCAACGGCAATTCAACCACCGCCGCCAAGCGTAAGACCGGACTCGCGCCACTCCAACGGCATTCAACCACCGGCCATCAAGTAAGACCGGGACTCTCGCCCACTTCAACGGCAATTCAACCACCGCCAAGCGTAAGACCTGGTCCTCGCCACTTCAACGGCATCAACCACCGGCCGTCAAGCGTAAGACCGGACTCGCCCACTTCAACGGCAATTCAACCACCGGCCATCGCGTAAGACCGGACTCGCCCACTTCAACGGCAATTCAACCACCGGCCATCGCCGTAAGACCGGACCTCGCCCACTTCAACGGCAATTCAACCACCGGCCATCAGCTAAGCGTAAGACCGGTCCTCGCCCACTTCAACGGCAACCAACCACCGGCCGCAAGCGTAAGACCGGACCTCGCCCACTCCAACGGCAATCAACCACCGGCCGTCAAGCGTAAGACCGGACCTCGCCCACTCCAACGGCAATTCAACCACCGGCCGTCAAGCGTAAGACCGGACCTCGCCTCCTTCAACGGCAATTCAACCCCCGGCCGTCAAGCTGTAAGACCGGACCTCGCCCACTTCAACGGCAAATCAACCACCGCCGTCTGCGTAAGACCGACCTCCCGCCACTTCAACGGCAATCTAACCACCGCCGTCAAGCGTAAGGCACGAGACTCGCCCACTTCAACGGCAAATTCAACCACTGCCGTCAAGAAGACCGGACTCGCCCACTTCAACGGCAAACCTCACCAAGCCGTCAAGCTGTAAGACCGTCTCGCCCACTTAAACGGCAATTCAACCACCACCGTCGCTGCCGGGCCAGAAGACCGGTCTCGCCCACTTCAACGGCAACTCAATCACCGCCATCAAATAAGACCCGCTCCACTTCAACCCCCAACGAACCACCGTACCGTCAACCAAGAAGGACCCAACATGAATCCTCAAGAAGGCACCGCCAACACCTCGCCAACTAGACGCCCAAAACGCCCGACGGCAAATTCAAGAAGGAGCCAACACCTCCCAAAGATTAATGTCAAGGCGCAAGACGCTCCCAAACGCTCAACGACAATCACCATCCATCGCCCTCAAAAGAGGTCCGAAGTCATCTTCCCAACGAAGGGCCCCTACAAGGTCATGCATCCTCAAAGCACAAGCACCGGCACGATGTAAGCCCGAATCTCGCCCACCTCAACGGCAACGCAAGCACCGGCCATCAAAGTAAGCTCCGAGCCTCCCTCAACAAGTCGAGAGTGAAGTCATACAAGCATCATCCTCAAAGACCGCCATCATCCTGCCCACTCAACGGCAAAACAAGCACAAGAAGGAGCCAACACCTCCGAGTACAAGTCCTAAGGCACGAAGCGCCCGAAACGCTAAATGGGAAGCACCGGCCACATCTCGCTCACTTCAACGGCAGCAGCAAGTACCTGGCAAGTCATCGTAAGTCCAACCTTTCTACATCAACATGCAAAAACACAAATGGCATCTACGCTCTCGAAGCACAAGGCAGCCACGCTCTACACACTCGTGCAAGTGAGGACGATTCTAAAGTCTCGCGCAGATACATCCACAATCATGCTAGAAGACGATTCCAAAGTCTCGCGCATTATCATCAACCGCCGCCGGGTGACGATTCAAAGTCCTCCAGGCCCTCCAAGGTACTAACCGCGCCGTAGGACGATTCAAAGTCCTCTGCCATGGGCACCAACCGCCGCCGATGACGATTCAAAGTCCTCTCACCAACTGGGAAGTCTCTCTGGCCGTGGCACCAACCGCCGCGATGACGATTTATTCAAGTCCTCTGGGCCAGGCACCAACCTGCAATCGAAGACGATTCAAGTCCTCACACCATTCTCCGCCCTAAGGCCTTAAACTACCCGATTAGGAAAATCGTAAAATTTCCATCCCTGTGACGCCACCACGTCCTCACATTTGACCTCCATGCGGCCACCCAGACGCCACCACGCCTCTTACATCGACCTATGCGGTCACCTGCAGGACGCTACTCACGTTCTGGCACCCGACTCCATGGTCACCCAGACGCCACTCACGCTCCTTACGATGCGGCTACCAGACGCCACCACGCCCTCCACCGACGCATGCCACCTGCACGCCACCACGCCCTACCATCGACCTACGCGGCTACCCGGGGACGCCACCACGTTCTGGCCACCGACTCCATGCGGTCACCTGTGACGCCACCACGCCCTGGCTACTTACCAGCGACATGCGGTCACCCAGACGCCACCACGTCTCTATCACCGACCTATGACGCCCAGACGCCACCACGCTCACTTATCATACCGACCTATGCGGGCCACCTGTGACGCCACCACGCCCTTATCACCGACCATGCGGTCACCCAGACGCCACCACGTTCTTATCACCGACTTCCATGCGGTCACCCAGACGCCACCACGCTCTATCACCGACCTACGCGGTGTCACCAGACGCCACCACTGCCCTTATCACCGACTCCATGCGGCTACCCAGACGCCACCACGCCCTTATCACCGACCTATGCGGTCACCCAGACGCCACCACGTTCACCACCGACCTCGGCGGTCACACGACACTTCAGTGGCACCACCACGCCCGTATTCACGTAACACTCACCCCACACCCGAACTACGACTGTGCTTGATTCCCGCCAGTGGATACGTAGGAATCCTATCACTGTGGTCTGCACTTATCGACCTAAACGGTCACCCAAAAGTGACACCACCACGCCCTCACTTTCGACCCTCACTTGCCACTTCCTCTCCAAAGACGCGATCCAGATTAGGACCTTATCTTTTACCGGCGACCCCACTTCTTTCATAAGTGACGCTCGCGAGGGGCTTCTCGTAAGTACCCCCAATCCTGATCACTCCCTTTCAAACACACGGAAACACCGTAGACTCATCCACGCAAGCCTCGTAGACCTCTCTCACTCAAAACCCTCTCAAAACCCTCTCAAACCCCCAAACAAACCAAGGGAGGAGCCTTTCTCGGGATAAAAAGGGACAAAAGGACCTTTTGGGAATTTTCAGAAATCGTAGCAATTAAGGTCCGTACGGACCTCTTTGTTTCAATGATTACTAAATCCCCTTAAAGTCCACAATATTCCTCAAATCCCGGAAGAAATGATGACTTCCTCGCAGAGTTGGTCCGTACGGACTCTTTGCATGCAAGATGGTCCGTACGACCTTATTGCATGGGGACATCATCATTCCGTAATATTCTCCATCACGTGCATTCCCTCAAATCGAGGAAATCCAAAATTCTCGGATAACCAAGAAGGTCCGTACGGACCTCTTTGCTCCGAAATTTTTACTATAAATAGAGGGCTCCCCCTCCTCATTTTCACACACCTCCCACTTCTCTCTTTCCTCCCTAAGCCTTCTCTCGGCTCCTTCTAAGACCTTTCGAGGCACTCCCGCCCTTTCTGATCCTTCCGAGGCCTTCCGAGCCCCCCCGAGGTGCTCCGAAGCCTCCCCGAGCGCCCTCCCGAGACGCTCCGCGCTGCCCGAGGCACTCTCGAGGTACTCCGAGGCCCCTCGTGGTACTCCGAGGCCTCGTCGGTCTTTTCCACGGTGTCCCTGCTCTTTCCGAGTCAAACCGACGATCCCAAACCACGCCGAAATCCCGCCCGAGTGACTTCACCGCCACCACAACGCACGCGCGAACCTTCGCCCGAGTGATCCCGACGATCCCCACGCACGCCGAACCTCTTCGTCCCGAACGCAGCCTCTACAACCTCAACTCACGCCGAAACTCGTCCGCGGACAACCGGCATCTCCCGAAGCAATCCCGATCCAGACGGAACGCTACTCCGACCTCAAACACCATTCCCCAGCGGAAGACAGACACGAACCAACATTGGTAAGGCTTCCTTCCTCTACTATTTCAATACATTTTCATACATATCATACAATGTAGACATCCGATACAAAGATGCATTTTTAAAAGCACGTACACACACACACAACATTTAAAGGATATTAGGGGTATCCGAAAGCACTCGTTTTACGAGGCGACTCTGGTGAGCTCTCTAATATTCTAATATTCTCTTCCCGAGGAGTCATCTCGACCTCCGAACTCAAAATCTCATCACACAAAAAACAGCTTTAAAATTTATCTTTTAAACTCGATGCCCTTTTTCAATGTTTTCGGGCTTAATAAAAACGGCGTGGCGACTCTACAAAATGCGAAAGCAAAACGGCGAGACACCTCCAACGCGCAACGCTAAAACGGAATAAGCTGATGCCGGGCGCGACAGGCGCCGCTCTCGGATCCGGGCGACTTCCCGAACAGCGACGAATGCGAGATGCCGGGGCCCCGCGCGCGAGCCGGATCCCGGGTAATTTCACGTACGTACAATGTTTGCTTTATGTTTAAGTTATTTAATGCCTTTGTTTTCTGTTAGTTAGTCTGTGTTAACGTAGATAGCATGTGATAACTTGTTTTGAACGAGTAAGTTTGAGGACAAGCATGATTGGTCGTCGCATGACGACTGTAACTCGGGTCGTCCTAAGGTGGTCGACGCTTGTTCAAACTTGTATTTTCTCAACTTCTCAATGGCTCGTAGGAATAGTACGAAGGTTTATAAGTTTCTTGCTCAGACAAGATTCTATGGACGAAGTCGTCTTATTCCGTTATAGCTGTTTCGACGAAGTCCGGCTTCGTCTAACCTTTATACTTGGCTAAAGTGAGTGTAAGTGTCGAAGTCTTTGCCACGACTGATTTTTATACTTGATCAAAGTAGTTGTAGGGGTCGAAGTCAGGCTTCAACCGCCTTAGGCTTGATTTGCAATGAATGAAGTTCGGTGAAGTGATGAGTTCTCATTGATAACTTCGACTAACAATCGCGCATCGATAACTCATTTACTTCCTACGACCTGGGATTCATAAGGTTATCCCTTACAGACTTCAAAAATTACAGACCTCAAAAACTTCTTACAAAATGACAATTAAAAATTCAAATTGAGAATCACAAAATGGGTGCCCTGAGGGTGCTGAATGTTTTCGACGACGACGATCAAAAGTAATATTTTGTCAGGTGATTGGCGTGCCATGGATGCTTGAGATGCTCCCCGTTGGGCTTAGACAGGTGGTAGGTTCCTTCTCGACCACACTTGTGACGACGTATGGTCCTTCCCAATTGGGGGAGAGTTTGTTTTGGCGGGCCTCGAGTCCCGTCGCTTCGATCTTTCCTCGAGCACATGATCACCTACTTTAAAGAACCTTCTCTTCACCTTCTTGTCATGATACGCCTTGGTTTTATTTTTGTAATTCTCCATCCTTAATTGGGCGTCCAATCTCCGCTCGTCTACGAGGTCCAGATCAACTCCGTCTGCTATGGATATTCTTTCGACGTCGTAGAGAGCAACTCTGCCTGTTGGCACTGGCTCTGGCGGGAGCCATGGCCTTCCGAGCCGTAGGCCAAAGCAATGGGGTTTCCCCGGCCTCGGTGGTATGGCGACACTGCAGAGCCGAGGGTAGTCCGTCCAACCATCTTGTATCCTTTCCTTCCGTATTTTTACATAAAGCGTATAAGACGAGCTTGCTTTGCCGCTTCAGCCAGCCCGTTGCCTTGGGATAGGCAATCGACGACTTGGAGTGTTTGACACCCATTCTGCTTCAACTCTTGCTCGAATTTTCTCGAAAACCGCAGCCATTATCTCGAAACGATCACCCTTGGGATTCCGGCGACACCATATCGAATCATGGATGAAGCTAGTGGCGTTGTTTTCAAGTGATTTTGTTCAAGGCCTTGCCTCCACCCACTTCGAAAAATAGTCAACCGCCACGATTACATATTTGACTCCTCCTCGGTGGGAAAGGCCCAATCGTGTCAACACCCCACATATCAAACGTGCCAAGCGGCCATGACAGGGTTTGCTCGCCGTTGGTAGTTTGGGGAGGTCGGCAAACGCCGGGCGGTATCACACTTTTTCACAAACTGTTTGGCGTCTTCACGGAGGTGGGGCCAAGAGTATCCCATGGTAATGATCTTATCGCCCAACGTTCGGGCCCTGTGGTGGCCCCCGCATTCTCCTTGGTGTACTCGAACAAGAATTGAACGCACCTTGTCAGCGGACGCACTTCAATAATGGTCTGGGTAACGGATCGTTTCAGCAAAGCTCTCCTCTACGCATCCGTAACTGGGGACTTTCTTCTTGATTTGTCTTGCCAAAACCTCGTCCGCCGGCAACTCATCCCGCTTCAATAAAAACTTTCACTGCTTCATCCAAGATTCGGGACCGTCGACGCTGCACATGACCTTTACTCGATCGTAGGCCGGTTGCTCCAAATAGGCTAGGTGATGGTCGTGCTCCTCCTCTGGGAGTTGGTCCGTAGCTAACTTGGAGAGCAGGTCGGCGTGTTCGTTGCTTTTCTCGAGCTATCCTCTCGTATGGCCCAAAATTCTAACCCCCTGATCAACTCTCCGACCAACGAATGGTACTTCAGCAAAGCTGGAATCGACGACCCGATATTCTCCACGCACTTGATTCACTATCAACTCGGGAATCAAAACGCCGCGATTTTGGTAGCTCCAAAACACTTGGCGTATTCGATGGCCGCGCGAGCGCTTCGTACTCCGCCCGATTGTTAGATGCTTGAAACTTGAACCTCAATACCTCTTCAAATACTGCTCCACTTTCTAGCTCGACAAGAATGATCCCCGCCCGCCGTATTTCTAGTAGCCGACCCGTCTCGAATAAATCTTCCAAAGCAACCTACGGGCAAAACCAACCTCCGGTTTGTCGTTGACTCCTTGCCCTTGTCATTTTTATGAGGTCTTTGGTCGTCGGCAACACCGAACGATGTTTCAACCAGAAGTCTCGCTAAAGATTGTGCCTCGTAAGGTCTTTCTCGTCCTATATTCGATATCAAACTCGGCCACTAATACTCCAACAGTAAACGACTGAAGCTTTCAGACGGTGCAAGATCTGCACAGGGGGCATCCGTGTAAACGACGATGGGGCGAGCAGAGAAGTATGCTCGTAGCTTTCGTGCCGTAATTACGAGAGCGTAAGCGATCTTCTCCGCGTTGAAATAACGAGTTTCCACATCCGATGGAGCCTTGCTGACGTAGTAGACTGGCCTCTGTGTTCCTCCTTCCTCCTCGACCGATACGGCGGCGACGGCCTTGTCACTCGCCGAGAGATAAACGTAAAGCGTCTTCCCCGCTACGGGCTTTCAGAGGAGCGCGGGGAGCCAAGATACTCTTTCAGCTGTTTAAACGACTGAGAACATTCATCCGTCCATTTGAAGTCCTTCGCCCCTCGGAGAGCTTTAAAAAATGGAAGTGACCTCTCAGCAGACTTGGCAATAAAACGACCTAGGGCTGCTACTCGACCATTTAAACGCCGAACCTCCTTGATGCTCGTAGGTTCGGCCATGTCTATCAAAGCCTTTATTTTCTCAGATTGGCTTCGATTCCCGCCGAGAGAGCATGAATCCTAGAAACTTTCCCGCCGCAACACCAAAGACGCATTTAGCCGGGTTGAGGACCATATCATTTGCTCTGAGGTTGGAGAAAGTTTGTCTGTAGGTCGTCGACATGCTTTCTCTTTCTACTTTTGACGACCATGTCATCAACATACGCCTCTAAGTTGTCTCCGATCCGGTCTCAATACCTTGTTTATCATTCTTTGGTAAGTGGCACCGGCTGTTCTTAAGCCCAAAAGGCATCTTTCGTATAACAAGAAGTTCCCCCGCCGCCCGAAAAGCCGCTTGGGATATCTTCCTCGGCCATCTTGATTTGGTGATAGCCTGAGTAGGCATCAAGAAAGCTCAAAATAGAATGGCCGGCCACAGAGTCGACGAGCTTGTCGATTCTTGGCAAGGGGTAATCCGTCCTTGGGCACGCCGAGGTTTAGATCGGTAAAGTCAACACATAATCTCCACTTCCCATTTCGCTTTTTACAAGAACCACATTGCTAACCAAGTTGTGAACCCGGCGTTCACAATAATCCCAAAGACTCAGCAATTTCTCAATCTCTGCTTTATAGCAATCTCTTTTTTTCAAAAAACTGACACCTTTGTCTTTGAATTTCATGGTGGGGTTCACCCTAAGCTTATGAATCTGCCACGTCCTCTCTAATTCCCTTCATGTCTTCCACTTTCCGAGCCAAAAACGCCGAGGTTCTCTTTGTTTGAGTAGGAGATTATCTCTTCCCTCTCCTCGGTGCTTACCGAGACCCCAGCTTGATTTTACGCTCTGGATAGCTAGGGTTAATACGAGATCCGGGAGTTCTAATTAGCTTCCGTTTCTTGGCGGCTTTTTATCTGGGGGAAAGCTCGATTCCCTAAAGTCCATGGATTCAATGGACAGATCTCTTTAATTTTCCTTCTTGCTTCGGGCGCTGATCCACGGTACCTGCGTGCAGTCAATCAATTTATTCCGGCTCGGCCCCGATTCTTGGGCGACCAAAAGTTGCGGCTATGCATGGTCGCTCTTCATAGAATATTTCCTCAAAGACCCCGGGTCAGTCTATGGCGCATTTGATCAGTCGATGATGCTGCAAAAGTATACAGCAGGTCAGCTGCTTTGACTTGACGGCATTTAGAGAGCTTCACGCGTGTGATCTCGATCAAGTCGATTTTTCAATGGTCCGCTTTCGCTTTCAATACATGCTTCTAGGGAATTTTGGGCCGTCCCCAACACACATCCTACTCCTCTAAGCACACAGCGAAGGAAAACTGACTCGTTGATGGGGAATCGCTCCAGGCGACGATTTCCTCAAAGTGCTGCCTTGGCCCGGTTGGCGAGGATTTGCATGGTAGCCACTTCGCGACGACGTGGTGCGATGCCATAATTTGAAAGTCACACGTTTTGATTGTCCTCAATGTGGTGTTCCCGATGTCTACCGGAAGATCGTCTATTCGGCCTTTTTGCATCTACCCGGTGATTGGTGAATCCTTCTAGACGACCTTAAGTAAGGATTTCTAGGCGGCTATCGGGTAGACCCATTCTTCCGGGTAGACGTTGTAAAACAAGATGTCTTTGGCCGCCTTCCTGTATCGATCAAAATTCTCCTCGATTGCGCAGTTATCGATGAAACCGGGTATGCACTAGTAGTTTGTTGGACACGAGCTAATGGGTTGGCCGGGAAGCTCGTAGGAAAGAAACTTATCACGTCGTTTAGGTTTCCCAGATTTTTGGGGGCACATGCTGGGCCTTGCCTTCGATGGTAGATGGCGCCTCTTTAATTCCCGAGTTTCTTAAGCTTGTCTCTTCAGAGATTACTAACACCCATCTCCTTGATTCTACGCAAATGGGGTCGTTAAGCAGCTTCAGTGTTGGCTACGCTCACGATCCTTCCTTACATATTCTCCAAGTCGCCCATCGTCGATCCATCTTTTGAATGATCTTTTTCAAAGTTTGAAACATTCCTCGGTATCATGTCCTTTATCCCTGTGATATTCGCAATACTTGTTCATGTTTTTTCTTTCCCTTCCCGCTGGGATTCATCTTTCGCGCCGGGCCGAAATCAACGTTGCTCAAAATGTTCCCTCGCTGCGGCTTAGACATAAGGATGAAGGTGGAGTGTACGACTCCAGGGACTTTTACGCTGCCGCTTTGTTTTTCCTTTATCTCCGACCTTATCTTTTCCTTGCAGATTTTTGTCGCCTCCCAACCTCGCTCGACGGCCTTTCCTTCTCTTCTGAACCTTTCTTTCTTCGGCCTCGGCCCGACGCGCACGCTGCTCGGGCATAGAGGTCTTTGCGGGACTTGGCCGGGTGGACTTGAAGCTCAGTAGTCTGTGAGAGTGGGGGAAATGACGCCGTAGCACTCGAAGCTAAATTTATGATTTCCCCTGTCATAGGTCTTCATCAATCTCGATCTACCGGTTTCTTGAATCTCTTGAAGTAGCTCATCGAACTTTCAGGTGGCTCCTTGGGATATATTGCTAAGGTCGCTTGACAGATCTTACGACGCTCTCCCTTGTAGAAGAAACCTTCCTAAAAACTTCTTTCTCATACTCGCTTCCATGATTCGATACTTCCCCTTGGGCAAGCTTTCTAAACCACCTCGGAGGCTGCGTCGACCGGTGTGTGCTCGTAAGGGCCTTCGCACATGATGTCGTCGTGGCACGAGAGCTTTTGCGACATACGTACATCTGTGCCTCAGTGTTGCACTGTGGTGGTAATGGCACACCAAAGTGGAGCCGTCGTAAGTGGTTTAAGTTCGGGTAGCTTAAAGCCCGTTTACAGGGGTCCTGTTTCCAACATCCAGAAACATGAGTGGATTCATAGTGCCGCCCATCAAGCAATCATGAGCTGCCGCCTGTCCATTTTCTTTCTTTTGTTAAATTCGATTCCTACTCACTTGTCAGCCTCGGCCTTAGCAGAACTCTCTCATATCCACCCTCTCCTATTGAAGTCGGCTTGGGGATCCTATCTTGGCGGGGCCCCCGGATGAACGGTGTTAGATCGTTGCCTCTCGGTGGGGGCGGAGTCGTCGTGAGATGGATCGCTCCCTGCGTAACTAAAGTGGGGAGACGGCACTAAGATCTTGACATTTCTCGTTTCTCGATTTGAGGCGGAGTACTGGGTTCTTTCTTCTATGGCTAGGTGCTCGTTCATTCCTTAATGACGGAGTCATTTGACGACCCCGAACAACTTGATTCGGGGATAGCTTCCAAGATTTTCGACAATCTCCTACGAGGCCCCTGCTTCCTCACTCTAAATCGTTCTGGGCTGTGATGGGGCTCCTTGGCTTCGTCTTTCCATTAATGTGCTCCTCGAGATCAAGGCGCCCCAGCATTGCGTTGCCATTCTCCAAGATGGCGGTCCCTTCACGACGACTCCGTATTCTCTCTCTCTGGTTCCTTCTTCCTTCTTCCCGACGAGATGGTTTTGGATGGGATTTGCCCGCGTGGAGCACGTGGAGCCAGCCATACGGGAAATGAGCTGGAATCTTCGGGATTTGCAAAAATTCTTGGAGGGCGTTGGCTCTTTCGACGAGGAAAGCCGCTCCTGTCGAGATTAGGGTTGGAGGGGCCTCCCGTATATCTTGCCGTTGTCTCAAGCCTCCTTTCCAGCCGTGGAGGTCTCTCTGCGGCGCTCGGCACCTTGGGCCCCTTTCTTGCTTCTTACTCTTCGGGTTGGCCAAGACTGTACCATCAACACATCCCTTGCTGACTGGTAACTTTTCTTAGATTAGGGTTCCTAGGTGGCAGAGGGTGGTCTAGGGTTTTCTGGTGAGGTGGAGGTACGCCCTCGTCCGGTAGACTTCTTTGGCCGTGGTGACCATCGTCATCATTTTTCCAACTCTTCTTGTTGTATTTCACTTCTGCGGAGATCACTAAACACGTTTCCCGCAAGCAATGGGAACCAATCTGGATCGCGCGGCAGAAAGCGTGTGGGCTCGGTTCAGCTTGTGTCCGGCAATGAATGATCTAGCTATGGATCTGCACAAAGCACAAGAAACAAGGGGCTGAAGCAGCACGGGGTCTTCAGCCCGAGTGTTTCCCCTCGGCGTGAGAGTAAGATTATGAACGAGAAATATGGTGGCAAAAATATGATATGTGAGCCGAGTACGTGAATATGCAACAAAGCATTACTGTTTTGTCCATGTTGATACTCTGCTCATTTATAGTAGGAATAGTGATGTTAGGGTTTTCACCAGAGCCGTTGGATTGGATGGTTTCCCAAACCGTTAGATCGGCTCTGTCTTCTAAGGTGTACTACGTGTCACTTGTTTGGGATTGGTCCGTCTATGGGTAAGGACACCGGCAGCCTACGACATTGATAAGCGAACTTGCCTTATAAAGGAGAAGTCAACTGCGTACCTTTTGTAGTTATTGCGGATTGCATGATTGCACATGTAACAGCGGCGCGCAACGTAGCTTGAGTCTCGACATTATCCCAAATTAGCTAATTAACCAAGCTTGTTGGAGGAAGCTTAATCGAAGAGACGACGACACAGGCATGTACGTCCGGTTGGGTCGTCTCCTTGAGGTATAGCTCGACGAGAGAGGGTTAGTCGTTCAATGGCGGCGCTCACTCTTGGGCGAGTGCCGAGTTGGCGTCGAAAGGAGGCTCGTGGGTAGATGGACCTAGCTCATTGTCGGCGATCTCTTCTTGGTGTATCGACGGGCTAGAAGTTAACCCTTCCATTAATGGTGTGATAGCTCGTCGTTTGGATAGGCAGTCGCTCGGTGGCGGACTTGGCCTTAACCAATATTGGGCCAGCTATGGCCCGAGGCTTTTGTCACGATTCTTTGTGGTTGGTCCTTTGATGGAAACATTGTTTTTCAAATAGTAACGTGGAAATTTTACTCGACATCATGAAGATTATTAGTTGAAGAGCTTTTAAAGAACTCGCTTTGCTTAGGAGTAGTTTGTGGAATTCAATTAATTTTTCAAAAAAAAAAATAAAAATTGTTGTGATGCTTTTTATTAGCTTAATGTTTTTGTGGGAGCCACAAAAAGTTGTAGAAAAAAAAAGCTTTGGAGAAAATTTTAGGTTTTACTTATTGTTCTCATAGTGATTCACAGCATTGCAGATGTAACGCATTTCACAAAAAGTTGTAGAAAATTTTGGGGGAAATTCTAATTCCAGCCACTCATAAAAATTTTGGACTT